>JACEFZ010007654.1:0-10831 GCA_014155875.1 Cepaea nemoralis | reverse complement strand
AGTAGCCTTGGTAAAACTAGATAGAGTAGTGAAGTGATGATTGGCTCTGCTAGTTGAGAATAGAATAGTGAAGTGAGAATTAGCTCTGCCAGTGAGAATAGTGTAGTGGGATGATATTTGGAGAGATTTAAGAATGGGTTGGGAGATGGGGAAAATGTCAAATAGTGGGATTTTTCAGTGGGGTGCCTACTAAGGTTCTGCGGTCTGTCTATTGGTTTTTCCCTGTCTTAACCTGATTCAGATTGAGGTGATGAACCACTCTAATCCGTGACAGAGTTTAGTTCACTGAGAAATCTCTGAGCAAGGCAGTAGGCCTACATTCAGCTAGTAGGGATTAGTATCAGGCGGCCTTCACCAGATGTGGTCTCTTTCTCTAACAGGTTCCCCTACATCTATGATGAAGCTCTACACTGGGTTTGATGGAGGTCAACTCTCATTAAGAAGAACATCAAATGAACATTCCCTTTATTTTATAAGATGAATAAACACCCAGAAGAAAGTATGGTCAGCACTGTTTATGCTAGGCCCAGGATCCAGAGGGTCCATATGAAACTGGCTCAGTTGAGCAAAACATTATAAACGATTCATTTACAATAGGTTGAGTGATACTCGTTTTCTTCACCACATCCCACTGAACACTAGTGAATAGAAAAGAACATTTAACATGGCGTTCTCGTGGAATAATTTAGTCCAGTGAAGAAGTACTCTAGAACAGTTTGTGTGTGACAATCTATGAAAATGGATTAGAACAAATGTGAGACCTGTGACATTGAAACTAAGTTTTCACGGTACAGAGATCTCTACTTATCTGAGTTATAGGGACCTTAGTCTTTATAGTGAGTGACAGATCCATGATTAATGTTAACAATAACCATTTTCGGAGGATCATGCATCTAGTCGACCCAGTGGATCCCGGAGAAAGTCAATGTCTGGAAGAAGAGACGCATCAATCGGTGAGGTGTTCACGTACTAAGCTATCATGTTGTGGCGTACCCTTGCTATGATGATCATCTGACTTGGCTCCTGATCTGCTGCTCTGAATCTACAGACACACTAGAATTCGACATACATTCTATACATTACACACACACACTTCTCACACACATACTCTTTGCTTTAATAAATTATTTTGTATTTATTTGTTAGAGCTAAAGTTGTTGAGTATGTTGTGTTGGGGAAGAGTGAGAGGGGGCATGATCTAGGGGTGAATGAGAGTAAGAAAGAGGTGTCGACAGACTGAGGGAGTTTTGTGGACGGATTCTGGTGGTTTCTCTAGGACAATAATATTGGGTTAATAAAAATGTGGGTGTTGATTTCCCTCATTCCAGGGACGACACTAAAGTAATAAAGGATTACTACGGCACATTAAATGAAATCTTTATGTTTGCAATTAACTTCATTTACTGATTGTCCCCCAGCGGTTCTCCAGATATGAAGGACACCGAAAAATGTCATGTTAATCGGAAATGATGCCAAAACGAATTGTCAGAACGACAAACAAGTCTCTGAATACAGTTGTGATAAAATGGCTAATGTTTCAGGGGAAACGTAATCAGAGTTAGAAATGGAGATGGGGCCAGTATGTGATTATTATTGTTCTTTGTCTGCTTTGGTAAACAAATTGGTATTCGCAGTTTAAATATACATCTCAAACGTTGCTGATTTCACGTGATCTCTGGGATCATTCCTAGCGTGTAAGGACGGAGATGCTGCAACATTGAAAGAAATATTTGATCAGCATGGACAATCACAATTTAGGAGATAGTTATTGCTATAAATATGACTGTAAAAAAAGTGTAAATAAACTTTTACACAACATACAAAAGTTAGTTGCATATCCTTTACAGGACGATGCAGTCAACCCCAGCCTTTTTTTTTTTTTTTTTTTTTTTTTTGTTGTCTTTTGGCAAGTTTACGTTCAATAGTTTGCCATTGCTTTCTAAACAACATATGCCTATACCACTTTATAAAACCCAACGTAAGGCGGTCTGCTGCCAAATCGCCAGGAACTATTACACAACATACTTAAAGCGACAAAATGTATGCCTGTTGGGTTTCGCACCTGTTCACACGTTAATAGCAGTAATCGTGTATAAATTGCTACCGAAAGTTGTTTAAACATTATTCTTGTTCAGCCTAGTGTCCATTGTCTCGGCATGGGCTCTCAGCCAACTTCTTCTAAGATGTCCCGTGCAGCTCCCTTCAAGTCCTCTCCTTATATTTCATTTATCATCTACATCTGCTGAGAGAGAGAGAGAGAGAGAGAGAGAGAGAGAGAGAGAGAGAGAGAGAGAGAGAGAGAGAGAGAGAGAGAGAGAGAGAGAGAGAGAGAGGGTAATATGTATGTGTAAGTATACTTTTGTTTGTTAGCTTGTGATTGTGAGTGAATATATGTTTATGCGAGGAAGCGTGTATTTGTGTGATATTGAGTGGGTGCATAACTGTGAGAGTTTGTGTACATGATGTAAGTATGTATGCAGGTATGTATGCATGTGTTCATGCTTGTTCTTGTGTACATGTGTCTGGCTGCCTACCATAAGCATAACATGGTAATATGCATTGTTTATGTTCACAACTTTCATTTGACAATGTTTTTAACCCTATGTGAATGTACCATGCACAATAGATACTTGATGTACGAAAGATGAGTTATTGGAAGGGCCCATATAAGACGGGCCTGTGTGCTCAATTTGTGACCCTTTGAAAATAAAGTTTGTTCGTTCACTGGCCTGTGTTTCACCTAATTAATTCGCCCTTAGGTTTCCAGACATGTCGTAGACTGGGACACTTATTTCTAGCCGAGCATAAAATTGGTGCAAAGAATTGGATTGGAAGTATAGTCGGTCTGCGTGACACTGACAACGAGTGTTCATTGATAAATAACGTTACGGGATTCACGCCATATGCTAAATGCGCCTTCAAGCGTGTACAAGTGTCATTATAAGTTCCAGTCTTTGAAGACTGAGAGGATATTGATCTGTACACATCATGAAGATTGATATTTGTAATTGTGTGGTTCGTGATGACTGATGTGTATACTGATCTCCACATTTCTTCTAGACTGAGACGTATACTGCTCTGTGTTCTTCATGAAGACATCAGTATTTTGCTGTGTATACTCCTCTGTGTGTAAGGGGGGGGGGGGGGGGGCTGCGTGGTCTCGAGGTATGGTGTCCGCCTCGAGTGCTGGAGGTCCCAGGTTCAGGCCCCGGTGAGGACCAGGATTTATTTAAAAAAATCCACCGGGACTTCCAGTAATTTCCCCTGGTCTCTGGGTAGTGAGATCGGACGCCCGTGTGTATTGTTGCGCACGTAAAAAATCCCTTGGCAGTTGGAAATCGAAAAAGAGTAGCCTAACGGCGCTGCCAGGGCAAAATTTCGAGTTAAAAATCTACCCAAGTATTTCAGGATCCTCGACGGTGCTACGGAGTTCGTGCACTGAGCTGAGTTTCTCCAGACTCAGGTTTGAGTTAGGAGGAGAACGGAGCACTTATGGGTTGCACCCGTGTGCCGTGATGTTGATCCATAAACTAAACTAAACAAAACTAAACTAAACTATACTCCTCTGTACACATTTTAGAAACTGGGACTATACTGTTATGTACACTTCTTGGAAACAGACGTACATTGACCTGTACATATTATAGAGATATTTTTTATTGATAATCATGCTGCTCTATACACGCCATAAAGACTTACAGGGTGTGGGGTTACTTTGTGAAGTCTGAAGCAAAGGCTGTTCTGTACTCTTCTTGACTGACAGGAGTACACAGGAGTACACTTATTTTAGCTTAATTGGTACTGTACTCTGTACACTTATTGATTGATAAATATAACGATGTCTACACTCCTGTAAGATTGACACATCATACTACAGTGTAATGCCGAAGGAGTTTACAAGAAGAAAGACTCCCTAGCACAGCGTCTTCATAAAGATAGAATAGATGTGGCATGCATTCAAGAGACACACCTCAACGCCAATCATAAATTCTCAGTCAGAGGATATCAGGCCACACGTTTCGACCGCGAAGGACACAAAGGAGGAGTTCTAATACTTACACGAAATACAATACCTTGCAGCGAAGTATCTGTGATCTCTGACAACCAAACGGAAATTATAGGTGTTGATATAATGATAAAGGACGTGAAAATAAGAATCTACAATCTGTATAGCCCAGCAGATAAGGACCTTACACTCTCAAACATGAAAATAACTGACACAAACTGCATTATTGTCGGAGACTTTAATAGCCGTTCAGAAAGATGGGGATACCCAGATACTGACAAAAGAGGAGATGAATTGGAGGACTGGGAAATAGACTCAAATCTCCATCTACTCAACAAAGCGGATGACACACCAAGCTTCTACTCCAGAAGATGGCTTACCACTTCTACTCCAGACTTAGCTTTCTGCACAGGAGACATCCTCCACAAAATTGATCGCCATGTGCTGGACCAATTAGCAGGTAGTGACCACAGACCAATAAAGCTTGTAATGAATATGGAGTATGTTCCACAGGAGCAAAAGCCCTTGCCCCGCTGGAATTACAAACGAGCAGATTGGGACAGATTTGCCATACTAGCAGACAAATATTGTGAAAACATAAATACACGATATGGCAACATAAAGCAAATGGTGGAAAGTCTAAACATAGCGATAATACAGGCAGCCACTGAGTCCATTCCTAGAGGAGCGAGGAAAAATTACAAACCATACTGGACTGAAGAACTACAAGTTTTGGAGGACAAAGTTGAAGATGCCAGGAAGACAGCAGAGAGAGAGAACAAACAATGGACGCGAATATCTCTCTCAAAGCCATCTCAGCAAAATATAAAAGAACAGTAAATCAAACAACAAGAGATTGTTGGAGAGAAAAAACAGAAAACCTGAATTTTGACAGGGATGGAAACAAACTATGGAAACTAGTGAAAGCCATGAACAATGAAGGGCCTAGAAACAAACAAATAACAATTAAACAAGGAAATGCCTTACTTACAGGAAAAAAGGCTGCAAATGCACTAATGGAACACTATGCAAACGCAAACCACATTGATATTACAACCGAACAGAAGAAAGCAATCAAAGACAAACAGATACATCATAGAAATACAGAGACAGCAGCAGAATATATGATGGCAAATCTAACAATGGAAGAAATGGAACAGGCAATGAATACCCTAAAAAAGAAGAAATCACCAGGAAAGGATGGAATCACAAATGAAATGCTAATAGGACTAGGCACCAAGGCAAAGAAGAAACTACTAGCAGTCCTAAATAACAGCTGGAAGAGAGGAATAGTCCCACAGGCATGGAAGGAAGCTATACTAATACCAGTCCCAAAGAAAGGAAAAGACCTGGAAGAACCAAATGGCTATCGACCTATCAGTCTACTTAGCTGTGTAGGAAAATTAATGGAACGCATTATCAATGGCAGGCTAACATGGCATCTGGAAGAAAACAAACTCTTAACACTACACCAAGCAGGATTCAGAAAGTACAGATCCACTGAAGATCAAATAACCTATATAGCTCAGGAAATAGAGGATGCCTTCCAAGAGAAAAAGCACACAAAAGCAGTCTGGATAGATTTAGAAAAAGCATTTGATAAAGTATGGAAGGAAGGACTGAAAGTAAAACTGCAAAACATGCATGTTTGTGGAAAAATGTATAAATGGATCAGCCACTACCTTGAGAACAGAACTGGCAGGACAAAAGTACAAGGACAAACAAGCAAAATGATGCTGCTGGAGCAAGGTGTCCCCCAAGGAGGAGTTCTTTCACCAACATTATTCCTAGCATATATAAATGACATCACAGAAAATTTTCCAGCCAGAGTACACACATCCTCCTTTGCAGATGACCTAGCCATATGGACATCTGAAGAATATATTAGTACAGCTAACAGCAGAATACAGCAAGCCTTATTAGAGCTAGAGGACTGGTCAAAATCATGGCTAGTGAAGATAAGTGAGGAGAAAACAACATGCACAGTGTTCTCCCTCTCAAATAAATCTCAGCAACCTAAGCTGGTATACCCTGTACGCTTTTTACGAACCCATTGCAAGACTTTCGTCAAACGTCTACGTTGTACACCAAAGAAAAAGGTCATCACTGGCCTACATCGAACTGTCAGGGGTTCTCGTAGTTGGTAGCCTCTAGAGATGCTGTTATCAGAATCGCATCTGACACTTCTCAACACACCTCCAAATTATGGATAAACGATGTCCGCCGAACGTGCACCCGACTAAATTGACAAAGTAGTTCTAATACCCATCAAATTCCTACTAGATGACATGTTCAAATGTCCACCCCCCCCCCCCCCCCCCCCCCCCCCCCCAAAAAAAAAAAAAATATCCTACTAAATACCAGCCTGGTTCAAACATAATGTGTGGGCGCCATCAAAGTGCAAAAATTGCTAACTGCAAGCATGTGGTCCCCGGAGGTGAAACATGGGGTGGAAGGGAAGCTAAGTATACGGGAGTGAGGCTAAGCAATCATGTGCAGGACTTGCCGATGTCTTAGGTAAGCCCAGTCTCAGAGCGTCATGTGTTGGCTCTGCATTTACGGGTCAGTGGTGGGTCAACAGTGGATAGAGAGACACAGGCGACGATAACACCCAATGACCACAAGATGTCCGAAAAACCGGGATGGTTAACTCGGTCAACAACGCTTGCAGAAGTCGTATGTGTCAGTGGAAAGGTATAAATATTGTGGCTCTGTTGTAAACTGATACAACGCATTTAAGTCCAAAACAAAATACATAAGGGATGAACGAAGAAGAATTACATTTCTAAATGGGAATACGCCTCTGTACACTTCATGTGAGTATGTGTGTTTTGTGTGTGTTTTTTTTAATCACCAGGGCATGATTTGTCTTCTGTAAGCTGTTGCGCAGATTCAACAATAACACCCTCAGCTCAAACACTGACCAAGCGCAATTACTTGCTGACTTCTGTCAGCAGCTGAATTTTTACCGGCTACGGGAGATTTCTGTTAAAGAAAAATGTACTTGGAATCGAGCCCCGGACTCCCGCGTGACACGCGGGAATACTCACCACTATACTAACGACAGCTTGTGGTTGGATAGTACGTCTTTCAAGGACTACACACGCAGTGATAGCGAGGGCCGGGTGGGGTGAGGGAAAGCTTTATTAGAATTATCCAGGGGAAGAGCTGTCTTCTTCTGGGAGCGTGCTGGGGGATTCGTAAGCTGTGAACAGGATACAAAGAAGGCAACATGGCAGCAACGACGTCCACTGACTGGGTCATAGCTAACAACCAATGCGGAGGTGAAGACTGAAGCAAACTTCTGGGGAAAGACGATGGCTTTCCCGCGGTCAGTTACAGTGCAATGTCAAGGCTGGTAGATGCACCGGATGCCAAATATTTACCCTCCGATGGTGGGATGGCTTCAAGGCAGACAGCGATATCGATAAGGGAAATGTACGACCATAAAAGTCTCGAAGGTGTCTATGCACGACAGGAGAAAAACGACCGTGTACAAAGGAGCCGGGTATTTCCTCGTTCAAAAAGAAGTGTACAAAGCTATGTGTTGCGACAAACCAATTAAAAAAAAAAAAAAAAAGTGTACACAGCAGTCTAGCCTACTGTCTATAAGAAGTGTAAACAGATTTGAAACAGAAGTATACAAAGGAATCGAGTTTTCCTCTAGCCCTAGTCGTAAAAACTCCGGCGCGGAGCAAACATGGCAGGGGGCTTCTGATCGTCAGAAGCGTACCCCCTTCCCCAAGTATTTCCGAGCTTTATACTCTTGATACTCTCCGGGGGCGGTCCCGTCCGGGTCATGACTCCGGGCGTCTTGTCCCTGCTGTGGAGACATTCGTTATCCCTGGTTTGTTTGTCCCTTCGCTGTTACCATGTCCACTCTCAAGCCCTCCTTCCCTCGGTGAGGAGAGTCCGTGCAGCCTGTGCTTAGGTCGTGGGGAGCCAGCTTCATCCCTCGCCACGGCCGCTATAGCCTCCTTTCGTCTCCGTTGCCGTGTTCCTTCCTCGTGTCCCGTTCACGGCGTCGCACTCTACTAGGAAGCAGGTACTTCCTTTACGTTTCATGACCCGCCTCTTGGTTTCTGCAGCTGAATGAGTGCGACTTACGGACGTTTATCGCTATGTTACGGAGGTTGGACTTCGGCCGACATTTGCATCGTTTGACTGCACTCAGATTCGACACCCACGCTCGGAGGAAAGGCTAAAGAGCTGACACGAGACATTGCAAGTTTGTGGTCTTGGTTGAGATATTTTTTAGTAGTCCTACAGTTACGGCTTCTAACCATACTAGTTCCGAGACTCATCCAACTTTAGGTTCCGACAATTCCATAGCCAGCACGGGGCCTTTTCGGCTGCCTCACGCAGTTGTTTCTGGGCCCGAATTCTTGCTTGTCCTGTAATGCCCATTCGCTTCAGCACATCAAACAGAGTGGGAGACTAGACCTCTGGCGCCTACCTCAACGGCGAATAGCCTGACGGTGTACTCCTCCAGCCTAAGACTTACGACCATGTCCTCGTACTTCTTCAGTGTGTACGTATGCTGCTCCTCAATATTTGACTCATACGGAACGGTCAGCTCAATCAGCGTTAGCTGACTTAGCTGACGAGGAGCCCTAAAGCATACACAGCATAGTCCTGCAACGAACATATTCAACCCAGGTTTTTCTTGGCGTTTGACAATAAGCATAAAAGGCTTTCAAATGTCAGAAGTGTACAAAGGATTTTTTATTTTTTTATTTGCAGCAATAATTAGTGCACCAATCAATGTTGCCTTGTCATACAATCGTCGCACAAAGCACAACCTCCGTAGCTCCAGCGAGGAAACCAGGTAGTCTCCGAGAAATGTCCACCCATCAACCGACTGACGGAGTCAGGTATCAAACCCGCAGGCTTCTGAGCACGATGAAGACGGCTTAACCACCTCATCATGGAGACCTGCAGATATTGGTTTAAGTTAATGTTTAATGTCTACTTGTATTATATAAGAATAAGTTAGTTGCATATCCTTTACAGCACGTCGTAGTCAACCCCAGCATTTTTTTTGACTGTTTGTGATTTCTTGGAAAGTTTACGTTCAGTAGTTTGCCGTTGCTTTTTTAACCACCAGCACACATTCCATTTTATAAAAACCAACGCTAGGCGGTCTGCTGCCAAATTGCCAGCAGCTGTGTTTCGAAGGCAGTATGCGGGATTACGAACTGTGTCCGTAACCCCTTCGCTACAGAGCTTATATACGTATATATTTAGATATGTGTTAGTTGCATATTCTTTACAGGATGTTGCAACACCGTGAAATACTTTTACATCGCAGGGTAGAAGAGGAATGAATTAAACAACCGTTAAATACCTCTACACCTTTGGGTATGTGATAGAAGAGGAATGAATTAAACAACCGTTAAATACATCTACACCTTTGGGTAGAAGAAGAAATGCTCAACGACAGCATGAATTGTGTATGCGTGTTACTGTTAACGAGGAATGACTAAACACCATCTTGAAGTACGTCTACAGCTGATATTACAAGATGTTGTTGTTGTTGTTGGTGTTGTTTCTTCCACTTATGCCATTAGGCGTCGTGGGGAGAGTTAATTGGAGTTCCAGCACCGTGACTAGCACCTTTCCTCCAATTTTCTCCATAAATCTTGAGCAGAATTTTTAGGATCAAGTAAATTCCCTACCGGTTTGCTAGACCAGACGTAGGTTCCTTACCTACTTAACCCATGTATATTTGCTACTAACCACCATGTCACTTCCACTGGTCGCCTGCTGGATAGCTTCGTGCTATGCCAGGTAGGACTGACCGACCGACTTTGGAATTTGGAACTTGCCCTCAGAGTGTTTTCGGTCCAATTTCGGGGCCTCGATAGAGTCCCGTGGATTAGCGTATGACTACTGGCAGGATCAACCAGATATCTATCGGACAGACGGACTATTCACGCACACGCAGGCCAAGAGTAGCATTGCTAAAGCGCGCCCTCCCGGTACAAGGCGATACATGCAAAACCACTTGACGCCTACCGACGAGCTTTCAAGCTACGCCGGCAGGACTGACCGAAAAGCTATACCAGCTTACTGACTGCAGGCCCACTACTCATCGAGAGAGAGAGAGAGAGAGAGAGAGAGAGAGAGAGAGAGAGAGAGAGAGAGAGAGAGAGAGAGAGAGAGAGAGAGAGAGAGAGAGAGAGAGAGAGAGAGAGAGAGAGAGAGAGAGAGAGAGAGAGAGTGGGCGCCGCTTATCGAGACTTTGTCGAACGGTCGTACAAATTTGCTCTTTTGCCCGCTCAAACCACCACCCTGGCTGCACGATGCGGTTACATTCTCGAAACGCCTGCCTCGCTAACTTGCGTTGGCTGGGAAGATCCCATTTTGGTGCACCTCACACAGATGACAGACTTAAAAAACACCATAAGTAGTAAGTTTGTAGCGTGATTCAAACAAGTGGACGTTATTTTGTGCTTTTTTTCCGAAGTAACCCATTTCACAGAGAGCCATGACTTCTGCCCTATGCGCCAACTTAGGTACGAGAGGAAAGACAATAGACACTAGGCTAGACTGCTGTGTACACTTTTTAATAGTTTGTCGCAACACATAGCTTTGTACACTTCATTTTGAACGAGGAAATACCCGGCTCCTTTGTACACCTTTTTTATGTTGCATATTTGCTACTCAACTGCTATTATACCTCTTTGAATTTATTCGTGTGCATGTCAATAATTGGAGCCTTCCGACGAGCTACAAGCTGCGTCGGGCACAAATAAATGAAAAGCAGCTTTACGTTCACGATTAGTTTAAGAGACGGTCCTTCTCGAGACTTTTTATCCAAAT
>JACEFZ010007653.1:237500-455960 GCA_014155875.1 Cepaea nemoralis | reverse complement strand
CCCCCCCAGCCCCCCCCCCCCCCCCCCCCACAATTCTTCCTATTCTTTACTCTCCCGTCGAGTCCTTTCTACGTTCTGCTTATACAGTATGAGGTGTTGTCTGCCAATCTTCACATGTTCTAGTTAGTGCAATCAATTGAAATAAGCTCGCGACTTAGGTGCCCGATCTCACTCACATCAAGGAGCAACGTGGAAAGACTGGTTATGCCGCCCTGCTTGGTTACCCCTGGTAATCTCTTGTTGTGGAAGCCCGTTTTTCTTCAGATTACGTGAACATCGTCCGTAAACCACTCAAGGGTACATGGGGCACAGCGAGCGACCAGAAGACAGGACAGGGGGCTAAACAAACCGAAACGGCCCTCTCCTCTGCCCTGGTTTGAATTGAACCGTGTGTCCCGGTGGGATGAAAGACTTCTGCCGCAGCCGATCCAGGGACTGAACTGTGCAAACTCTTTCTATGGACGATCCGGGGGGGGGAGGGGGGAGGCCGCGGGGGGGTGGGGGGGGGGGGGGTGGGGGGGGGGGGGGGGGGGGGGGGCGGGGGGGGGAGGGGGGGGAATTCAAAAGGTGCCCGTTCATTGGTTTCTTTTTTCGGCATGAGGCGGCCTTTTTTCTTTCATCCTATAGGCGGTGGCAAGCGGACATTGCTATCACGTGACCGGCCTGCTGCGATCTGGCTGTCTCCTTGCTGTATTTCGTGGGGTATTCCTGGGCCCAGGTATCAGGTAGCCGGTGTTGTGAAAAAGCGCGCGCAAACAAGGAAATGTCTTAAGTTCAACGTATTCCCGCTTTGTGGCACCCTGTGCGGTTTTTCTAAAAATTGTTGTGAAAATGGTAGTGCTACTGTGCATTCAGTGGATTTATTGACGCTTCCCGCCTGGGATATTGTGGATATCTAATAATCTGTTGTTACTGTACTGCCCGGCGTGCATTGTTTAGGGTGTGTTTGTGTGTGCCAGCCTGTGCCTCGGACGTTCAGAGTTGTCTGGTGTTATAGTCTGATGCCTTGGAGGGATGGTGGTAGTTGTGATGTTCGAGCGCTAGTTCTTACGTGGTTGTATGTGTAACGATACATGGGTTTGCCTGACTTCGTGAAATGTTGAGATCCGCTAGTCCGTGGCTCTGAGGCTTGCGAAAATATACGATCACTAGTGTGCAGTTGTGATTATCGTGATCGCCCTTGTTACATGGGTGTATGCCACCCCCCTGTGTATATGATACATGAGTGACTGTTAGTTGTGAATGTGCGATCGTATAGTTTACGGGCTGTATGTGAAAAAGTATACGATGAAATATTTACAGGCTGTTGTAAGTTAGGAATATGCGATGCTAGTTACGTGGATTGTACGTGTATGGATACATGGCGTGACTTGTTGTTAGTTGTGAATGTGCGATCCCTAGTTACGTGATTGTATATGTACACGATACATGGTGTGACTGTAGTTGTGAATGTGCTCATCGGTGTCGTGCACTGTATGTGTGTTGATACATGGGTGTGACTGTTGTAGTTGTGAAGGTGCGATCGCTTCTTAGTGGTTGTGTTGTGTATACCATTACATTGGTGTGTAGTTGTGTATGGTAGTCGCTAAGTTACTGTTCTTTGTTGTGTTTACCGATAATTCTGGTTTTGTAGTTTTCGTGCTTACGTGCGTTTAGTTGTTGGTGTAGGTAGAATTACCTGGTGTGTGGCTCTATACGGTCTATGTGGCTGTGTGTATATGGTCCGTGTGTGGCTGTGTGTACGTACACGGTCGGTGTGTGGCTGTGTATATACGGTCGGTGGAGTGGTTGACCTTGTGTAATACGGTCGGTGCGGTGTGTGGCTGTGTGTACCACGGTTCGGTGTGTGGCTGTGTTATATACGGTCGGTTTTGTGTGGCTGTGGGTACACGGTTCGGTATTGTTGTGTGGCTGTGTATATACGGTCGGTGTGTGGATGTGTGTATTACACGGTCGGTGTGTGGCTGGTATATTACGCTCTGTGTGGGGGGCTGTGTGTATACGCTCTGTGATAGGGGCGGTGTGTATACGCTCTGTGTGGGGCTGTTGTGTATACGCTCCTGTTTGGGGCTGTGTGTATACGGCCGGTTGTGGGAGCTGTGCTACGGTCGGTGTGTGTGGGGCTGTGTGTATACGGTTCTTGTGTAGGGCGTGGTTACGGGCTGTGCTGTGCATTTTGTAGTGGTGTACGGTCGGGGTGTGGTGGTGTGTGTAAGGTCGGTGTGTGGTGTGTATTACGGTCGTGGTGTTGTGGCTGTGTATACGGTTTGGTGCGCTGTGTGTGTTGTACGGATCGGTTTTGCCCTCCCCCCTCCCCTTCTCCTCCCCCCCCCCCCCGCTGCTTCGCTGCGCTGGCTCCTTCGTGTGATCCAACGGCTCCACAGTTCTCAACCCCCCCCCCCCCACTCCCCCCTCCGCTGTGGCCTGTGTTATACTCACAGGTGCTCTCCTGTACGCGGGATTCAATTGTGTGTATACCTATACGAGTCGGTCGCCGCCCTCCCCCTGCTTAGTGCTGCTGTCTCTCGTGTCACAACCGGTTTCAGCCCCCCCGGCTCTGTGTTTCTGGACCTGTGCTAACACACTCGCGACACGCCGGCGACCTTGCCCTCGCTGACACCGCCCCATACTGTCTGTCTGGTAATCCCACGGTCTCCGCGCCCCCCCCCCTCCCCCCCCCCCTTCCCCCTCGTCCCTCCTCTTCCTCCCCTCGCGCCCCCTCTCGTGTGTGCTTAACCACACTGTCACACCGCCGCTCCCCCCCCCCGCCTGCGCTGCGCCCTCTGTGTATACACGCGTCGCTCCCTCCCCTCCGCCCGTGTCCGGCTGTGTGTATTACGCGCTGTGTGGCCCGCTTGTGGTTATGCCGGTCGAGTCTCGTTGGGGCTGTAGTGTAATGCGGGTCGGGTGTGGGGCTGTAGTGTATACGTTCTTGTGGGTCTTTGTGTATTACGCTCTGTGTGGGGGCTGGTGTATACGGTCGGTGTGTCCCGGCACCCTGCTGCTAGAACGACACCTACGGTCCACGGTAGTGGTAACAGGCCTGTGTGTATACGGCTCGTGTGCGTACCGCCTGGCCTGCCCTGTATATTACGCGTAGCACTCGCGTGTCGTGGCCCGCCACACCCGATCAGCCCTGTACATCCTCACAGTCCAACGCTCTACCGGCTCGTCACCGCGGGATGTGTGCTAGCAACGGTTCGCGGCGCCGTATGGCCCCTCCCACCGTTTTTCCTGTCAACCATATACGGTCGTGTGGTGGCTGTGTATATATACAGGTCGGTGTTAGGCTGGTATATACCGCTCTGTTCGTGGGGGGCGTGTGTATACGGCGGTGTGTGGCTGTGGATACGGTCGGTGTGTGGCCCCTCCCCCCAACCACCCCCCCTCCTCTCGCGTCAGTCGCCGCCCCCATCCCAAGCTCCACGCGCGCTGGTGGCCTGTGCTGTCACCCACGCTTCATGCCTGTGGGGCTGGGTGTACTTTACACTGGCGGTATGTGGCTGTGGAGTATACGGTCGGTGTGTGGCTGTGTATATACGGTCGGTGTGTGGGCTGTGTCGTATACGCTCTGTGTTCTTGGTGGGGCTGTGTGTTTATAACGGTGGCGGTGTGTCGTGTGTTTGGGTGCGGTCGGTGTGGGGCTGATGTATATACGGTCGTGTGGTGGCTGTGTACACAGGTCGGTGTGTGGCTGTGTACACGGTCGGATGTTGTGTGGCTGTGTGTATACGGTCGGTGTGTGGCTCGTGTGGACACGTCGTGTGGCTGTGTACACGTGTCGGTGTGTGGGCTGGTACACGGTCGGTGTGTGGCTGTGTGTATATAGGTCAGGTTTGTGTGTGCTGTGTGTATATAGGGCGTGTGTGGCTGTGTGTATATAGGTCAGGTGTGTGGCTGGTGTGTACACGGTCGATGTGTGGCTGTGTGTGCACGGTGCGATGTGTGGCTGTGTGTATCTACGGTCGGTGTGTGGCTGTGTGTACACGGTCGGTGTGTTGGTCCTGCTGTGTACACGGTCGCGTGTGGTGCTGTGATACGCTTCCTATCAACGCTGCCTAGTGTGTGTGGCTAGTGGTATTGGACGGTTTATGGCGTGCATAGCTCCCCGATTGCTTATATCTTTTTACGGATTGCTGTGTGTGTGTGGTGTGTGGAGTATTTATACGCTATGTGTGTAATACGGTCTGTCTGTGGCTGTGTTACGCGGCCTCTATACGGTGTGCATATGTATGTGTGTGTGTGTGTGTGATAACGGCCAGATGTGTGTCGTATATATACTGCCTGTAGTTAGTTGGTATTTCTATGGCATCATAGTTGTTCAATTATCTGAAGTTCATTTCTTCCTCTCCTCGCTCTTTCCTGTTGGTTTCCCATATTCCTTTGTCCCCTGTTGAAATATCTAGTTTCCCATATTCCCTTGTAGTTGAATACTACGTCCTATAAAGGATATGCAACTGTTTTTTTTTTTTGGTCTTTTGTTTTGTCTTGCCTCTTATGTAGTGGAGTATAGAAGTACCATTAGCGTTGTTTTTTATATATACTCACACACAGAGAGAGAGAGAGAGAGAGAGAGAGAGAGAGAGAGAGAAGAGAGGAGAGAGAGAGAGAGAGAGAGAGAGAGAGAGAGAGAGAGAGAGAAATTTATTAGTCAAGAATCCAACTTAGTTAATAAATGGCTGGAAGAAGTCAGGCGTTTGGCTGCTTGTCAGGCGTAAATATGGCTCATGTGTTGTACGCAAACACACCGCGACTACCCTCGTGGAATAAACACATACTCAACGTATGTAGAAGAAATCATTTATGATGGATTGCTGTTGATTCGTAAGTGTGCCATGGGTTAATATTCTACCAGTCTGTTCTCTGTCTGGTTCGTGTGCTTGTCATATAGCATCAACAACATGAGACCCACCTTTTGACCTCTGACCGTCTCCAAGGTGTCAGTGACATACCTGTATATATGCGACATACCTGTATACATGCTTGTCTGACCTCTAATTGTGTATGTCAGCGGGAGACAGCTACCTGGGGCTGTTGTCTTCACATTGAGAACACCAGACTTCTAGTGAGTGGTAACACCAGCCGCCACACCTGGCCTCACATTTCCACTCCTACACACATTCACACACATAAACTGTTACCTCAGTGACAGGAGATGGTATTTCCTTCCCCTAATGGAAGCGTTGGCAAAGGGCTTACGGACGCGATTCATAAACCCGCGTACCCGCGTTCGAAACTGCGGTAGCCAATTTGGCAGTAGACCGCGTTGTACTGGGTTTTAATGGGGTGGTATGGGAGCTGGTCGTTCAGAAAGCAGTGGCAAACTACTGAATGTAAACTTGATAAGACATCAACAACAGCAGTAAAATGCTGGTGTTGACAGCGATGTCCTGTAAATAATATATGCTGGGGGGGAAAAGTGGAAGCGGGCCGTGGAAGATCGGGCTTCTGCCTATTGGTGACCAGGTAGACTGACAGTTATGTGCCTTGCCTTTGTGTAGTTGCTGATTATGTGAGGTCACACAACTGGGCACGCGAATGCACGTATTCATTGTTGTATTCTGAACAACCATATTTAATCAGGTTCTGGTTGTGTAGAACTGCTTGTAGATTCTGTGATACTCTTGTCCAGTGGTCAGCTCTCTGGTAGTACACTTGCCATGTTCATGGCTTGGAATTGCATCCGGCTAATTGTGTGTGTGTGTGTGCGCGCGCGCCCGCACGAGAGGGAGAGAGAGAGAATGTGTGTATGGGAGTGCAATTGCCCAAAATCATAGCTGTCAGTCACTTTGTGGGAGTTTAATTGTCCCATATACAAATTGTCAGTCACTCTGTGGGAGTCTACTATCTGCATTCTCCAATGCTTGTTCTGAATTTGGTTTAACAATTAGCAAAAATAAGACACAGATTGTGTCACAAGGTGCGCATGGGGAACCATCAAACATTTATTGACGACGCCGAACTAGATTTAGTAGACCATTTTACATATCTAGGATCAGAGGTAAATAGCAAATTATCCCTAGATCAGGAAATCAACATCAGGATTGGTAAGGCAGCAACAACAATGAACAGGCCTGGAGTCTGGGAAAGAGTCTGGGAGAACAGGAAGCTTACTGCCAAAACAACAGTACTTGTCTATCAAGCCTGTGTCCTTAGTACTCTTCTTTGTGACAGTGAAACCTGGACAACTTATTCACACCAAGAGAAACGTTTTAACAGCTTTCATATGCGGTGTCTGTGAAGAATTCTTTGTATTAAGTGGCAAGACAAAATCACAAATACTGAAGTATTGGAAAGATCAGATTGTGTGACGGTTTATTCCATGCTCAGTCTCCGTAGACTTAGATGGATGGGACACGTTAGGAGGATGGATGATGGTAGAATACCAAAGGACATCTTTTTTTTGTGGTGAATTACAGATGGGTAGGAGATCTCAAGGTCGGCCTCTACTACGATACAAAGATGTGTGTAAGCGGGACATGATTGATACAGGCATTGATAATACACATTGGGAGCAAGTCGCCGACGAACGTGTTGCATGGAGGGCAAATATCAGAAATGGAATGAAGACAAAGGAGAAAATTATTGCACATAAGTCGCACACCGAGCGTGTGAGACGTAAGACGGTGCATAAGGGTGGAAATGATCATGTGTTCACAAGCATTCAGTGTGGACGAACATTTACAGCGCGAATTGGCCTTAACAGTCACATTCGCCACCGCCGTGGGTTGTAGGTATTAAGTCTTTTTTTAGCACAATGTAACAAACTATCGTCTGTCAAGACGGCAAGGTGCCAATGAACTGTGGGAGTGTAATTGTCCCAACATACAACTGTCAGTCGCTGTGTGGGGGTGTAATTGTCCCAATACATGGCTGTAAGTTGCTGTATGGGAGTGTAATTGTCCCAGAATATAATCGTCAGTCACTCTGTGGGAGTGTAATTGTCCCAGCATAAAACTCAGTCGCTGTGTGGGAGTGTAATTGTCCCAATACATGGCTGTAAGTCGCTGTGTGGGAGTGTGATTGTCCCAACATACAACTGTCAGTCACTGTGTGGGAGTGTGCGGTTGCCCGCTTTGTTGGAGTGTGCTGTTTCCCGCTGTGTGGCAGTGTGTGGTTTCCCGCTATGTGGAAGTACACTGTTGCCCGCCATGTGGAAGTATACTGTGCGCAGTTGCCCGCTATGTGCGGGTGTGCAGTTGCCCGCTATGTGCGGGTGTGCAATTGCCTTCTATGTGAAGTTGTCCGCTGTGTGTACTAAATTGTACACACCAGTATCGACACGTCGGACGCTTGCTTGCGTGTATGCGCACACGAGTCACGCCCTTTGTGCATCGGCTCACCTACCACCTCCAGATTGACGTATTCAGTTTCTCTCTAGGATTATTGCCCTCTCAATCACAGCTGGTGTATTTTTCTGTTTCCTCGTTTGGCCTTTTTGACACGGTATTTGAAACGGCTAATTGTACCTCGTAGACATCATGCAGCGAGAAAGCAATTGTTGAACATCGTTGAGCTCAATAATCTGATTGATCTTTCCTTCTCTAATTTTGGGCAACAAGGGGCCGTTTGTCTGATGGCGGTGACTGATCGATGATTCTGACTGCACACAAGTTACTAACATTTATAACCGCTCGTGGGTGACAGCTGTGGGTGACAGCTGTGGGTGACAAGACGTCGTGGGGACCACTTAGCTGAAGCTGTTGCTGTAGGCCCAGTTGAATTCAAGCCTTCCCGCCTGCGCCACATCTTGTCTGCTGTTTGAGTTGAACTGTTTGGCGCCTGTCCACAAAGTCTGGTCTCTTCTCAGTGTCGTCACGGGCGTTCAAACTGGAGCAGATCCGGACGGCTTCGCTGGTATTTGCTTTAGCTGGAGTTTTCAATGAATTGATTATGCAGGGGATTATCTCATTGCCTGTTTGTCTAGAGAGAGAGGTAGGGGAGGGATGATTTGTCGAGAGAGAGAGAGAGAGAGAGAGAGAGAGAGAGAGAGAGAGAGAGAGAGAGAGAGAGAGAGAGAGAGAGAGAGAGAGAGAGAGCTAAGCAATAGAATAGGGGCTGGAAAACTAAGTAGCAATGGGCTGTGTATTTGTTGGTAGAAATATTGACAATGCACTAGTCAGATTAAATTAGCATTGTGTGATCATTTTGCAGCTATAATGAATACTAATTGAACATGTCCCACTTCCATAACCTACTTGGGTATTTAACGTTTTTGATGTAGCAGTAGTAGTGTGTAGCATTTTGACACCCTAAAATTGGGAGTGTGCCGAACGTTAGAGACGATTGTCTTGTCTGGCCGTCCAATTGAGTGGCATTTGTCCTGTTTGATTGCCTTATCTAGTGACGCTTTAAAAATTCGCTTAAAAGTTGACAGGGTCGACTTCATTGCACCGGGTTTTATCCCATAGTAGCTCGGTCTCTTTCCGCAGCGCGGAAAGCGTTGCACAAAGCATGAACTCCGTAGCTCTAGCGACGACCCACAGGAGTCTCCGAATAATTTCACTCGTGAACCGAAGGACGCGGCCCGGAATCGAACCCACAACCTTCGGAGCCCGAGTCAAACAGCTTGACCACTTCGCCACGGAGACTCCCAATCTAGTGACGACTGTCCAACGATTGTCTTATTTGATGCCGACTGTCCTGTTTGATGTGTCTTACCAAGTGACAGCTGTCCTGTTGGGTTGTCTTATCTGGTTACGGTCGTCCTGTCTTGCCGTCCGGTAGTGACTTTCTGTGAAGTGACAGCGGCTCCAAAGCCAAGCCAGGACCGTCTACCATCTTTGTATCAGCTAAGACCGTCTGTCCTCCGTATCAGCTAGGACCGTCTGTCCTCCGTATCAGCTAGGACCGTCTGTCCTCCGTATCAGCTAGGACCGTCTGTCCTCCGTATCAACTAGGACCGTTTGTCTTCAATATCAAAGATCATATGTCCTCTGTATCAGCTAGGACCATATGTCCTCTGTATCAGCTAGGACCATATGTCCTCTGTATCAGCTAGGACCGTCTACTATCTCTGTATTAGTTAGGACCGTCTATTAAGTATATAAGCTAGGACCGTCTACCATCTGTTTTCGCTGGACCGACTACCAGCTTTGGATTAGCTCGGACCGTCTATCGATTATATAAGCTAGGACCCATCTACCATTTCTGTATCAGCTAGGACCGTCTTCCATCTCTGTATTGGCTAGGACCTGACCGTCTGTCATCTGCTTCAGCTAGGACCCCACATCGAGACTGGACATGGGAAGCATGCGTCAAATAGACAGCTTAGTGTGCTGGAGTCTGAGACAGGTGATGTGGGCGGGAACCAGTCAGATAGATAGCTTAGTGTGCTGGAGTCAGAAACAGTTGATGTGGGCGGGAACCAGTCAGATAGACAGCTTAGTGTGCTGGAGTCTGAGACGTAAACACAAGAAATAAATGGGGAGAACCGTTGAGGCCACTAAGACGATAAGTTGGTCGTGCGTCGAAGTACACTTGTTCCTGCAGCGAGGCGCCGTCGTCATTTGGAGGCGACAGGTTCGATCCCGGTTGGTAACTATTATAGCTTTCAAATTTTATGTTGTCTAGTGCGTCGTCTAATCTCTATTTCTTCTTCTTCTTCTTCTTCTTCTTCTTCTTCTTCTTCTTCTTCTTCTTCTTCTTCTTCTTCTTCTTCTTCTTCTTCTTCTTCTTCTTCTTCTTCTTCTTCTCTTCTTCTTCTTCTTCTCTTCTTCTTCTTCTCTTCTTCTTCTTCTTCTTCTTCTTCTTCTGTGAGTGCCAAATAATACTATGTGTGTCCATTTACGTGGAGTCTGAGACAGGCGATGTAGGCGGGAACCAGTCAAATAGACAACTTAGTGTGCTGGAGTCAGAGGCAGTTGATGTGGGCGGAAACCAGTCAAATAGACAGCTAGATTACCTGCACACGTTGCAACATGAGATATGTCGGTGAGACAGGCTTACGTCTTGGTGACAGATTTAGACATCTTTCTGATATCACCATCGGCGCCCACAAACCAGTATCCATGCATTTCAACAGTCCTGACCACCGTGGCGTGGCAGACATACAGGTCACGGCCATCAAATCATGCGCATCCCACGAACGGGATCGGAAGACATTGGAACACCGTCTCATCTTCCAGCTGGGTACACTCTCCCCTTACGGCCTCAATGTCCAACACAGTTTCATTTCACTTCCTAACCCCACACCCTCCCACCCCCTAGTTTACATTCCACCATCTAGGTACGTGCAGGTCCTTTACAGGACGTCGCTAGTCAACTTTCTTGGCAGGTTTGCGTTCGGTGTTTTGCTATCGTTTTCTGAACGACCGCTACTCATGCCCCTCTGTGAGGACCAACACAATGTAATCTTCCACAGCTGTGTTTCGAGCGCTTAACGAGAATTTCCAATTGTGAACTGCGTCCGCGACATCTTTGCCGGTCCTAATTTTCACTTTTCGCCTACATGGGCGCTTCTCCACCCCCACTCCCCTCCCGCTTGACCTTTGATCCGTGTACCATACATCCGGTCTATTAATCCACTGACAGCCCAACGCGTATCAGTCTCTCCTAGAAAGGATACAGATTCAGATAAGTACCTTTAATTAGTTTAATAGTGTCAAGTGTTTCATGTAGTTTGTGTCGGTTTGAGTTTGTCCTGTGCTGACGAAGGCTTTGGCCGGAACGTCCAATTTGTCTCTTGTAGTCGTGTTTTAGTAAAGCTAACAATCTACTTCTCGTTTTTTGGGTGATTCAAATAGACAGCTCAGTGTGCTGGAGTCTGAGATAAGTGATGTGGGCGGGAACCAGTCAAATAGACAGCTCATTGTGCTGGAATCTGAGACAAGTGATGTGGGTGAGAACCAGTCAAATAGACAACTTAGTGTGCTGGAGTCAGAGACCGGTGATGTGAGCGGGAACCAGTCAAATAGACAGTTCAATGTGCTTGAGTCAGAGACAGGTGATGTGGGCGGGAACCAGTCAAATAGACAGTTCAATGTGCTTGAGTCAGAGACCGGTGATGTGAGCGGGAACCAGTCAAATAGACAGTTCAATGTGCTTGAGTCAGAGACAGGTGATGTGGGCGGGAACCAGTCAAATAGACAGCTCATTGTGCTGGAGTCAGAGACCGGTGATGTGGGCGGGAACCAGTCAATTAACCTCAAATGCCGCAGCGTAGGATGTGTAAAAACCTTAGTCTGACAGACAATTTCTGGAGTATCGGCCCTGGAATCACTTCCCATTGCCCATCTTTGGTGGCGCCCATGCAACTATGGCTGGTCGGTCACAGTAATGACGTGGAAGCATATATGACCTGACGGTCAGTGATCTAGTGGCCTGCAAGCAAACTTGACTGTTCGGTCATTTGTTAGTGGTGTGCAAGAGTATATAGCTGGTAACTAACTCACTTGTCTGGTCACGTTGTCTTATGGACGTGCATGCAGACATGGCTGGCTGGTCACTTGTCTAATGGACGTGCATGCAGACATGGCTGGCCGGTCACTTGTCTAATGGACGTGCATGCCGACATGGCTGGCTGGTCACTTGTCTAATGGACGTGCATGCCGACATGGCTGGCTGGTCACTGTCTAACAGACGTGCATGCAGACATGGCTGGCTGGTCACTTGTCTAACTGACGTGAATGCAGACATGGCTGGCTGGTCACTTGTCTAACTGACGTGAATGCAGACATGGCTGGCTGGTCACTTGTCTAACTGACGTGAATGCAGACATGGCTGGTCGGTCACTCGTCTAATGGACGTGCATGCCGACATGGCTGGCTGGTCACTTGTCTAATGGACGTGCATGCAGACATGGCTGGCCGGTCACTTGTCTAATGGACGTGCCTGCAGACATGGCTGGCCGGTCACTTGTCTGAATGGGTCATCTGTCTAATGGACATGCATGCAGACATGGCTGGCCGGTCACTTGTCTAATGGACGTGCATGCAGACATGGCTGGTTGGTCACTTGTCTATTGGACGTGCCGACATGGCTGGCTGGTCACTCGTCTAATGAACGTGCATGCAGACATGGCTGGCCGGTCACTTGCCTAATGGACGTGCATGCAGACATGGCTGGCCGGTCACTCGTCTAATGGATGTGCATGCAGACATGGCTGGCTGGTCACTCATCTAATGGACGTGCATGCAGACATGGCTGGCCGGTCACTTGTCTAATGGACGTGCCTGCAGACATGGCTGGCAGGTCATTTGTCTAACAGACGTGCATGCAGACATGGCTGGCCGGTCACTTGTCTATTGGACGTGCATGCAGACATGGCTGGCGGGTCACTTGTCTAATGTACGTGAAAGCAGACATTGCCTGGCCGATCACTTGTCTAATGTCTTGCCTGCAGACATGGCTGGTCGATCACTTGTCTAATGGACGTGCCTGCAGACATGGCTGGCCGGTCACTTGTCTAATGGATGTGCATGCAGACATGGCTGGCCGGTCACTTGTCTATTGGACGTGCAGACATGGCTGGTCGGTCACTTGTCTAATGGACGTGCATGCAGACATGGCTGGCCGGTCACTTGTCTAATGGACGTGCATGCAGACATGGCTGGCCGGTCACTTGTCTAATGGACGTGCATGCAGACATGGCTGGCCGGTCACTTGTCTAATGGACGTGCATGCAGACATGGCTGGCCGGTCACTTGTCTAATGGACGTGCATGCAGACATGGCTGGCTGGCCGGTCACTTGTCTAATGGACGTGCATGCAGACATGGCTGGCCGGTCACTTGTCTAATGGACGTGCATGCAGACATGGCTGGCCGGTCACTTGTCTAAAGGACGTGCATGCAGACACGGCTGACCGGTCACTTGCCTAATGGCGTCAAATAGACATGACACTTATTTTATGGCGTGCTGACATTCACGGCTACCCAGACTGCTAGTTTTCTGCTGTAAACAGATGCACCAAGTCAACACTGACAATCCTACACAGAGACGGTGCGTGGGCCAGCCGTAGTTGCACCACCCGCACTGATAGTCGGTGGGCGTCAGTGTAAAACTGAGATACATACACTTACTGACATGTCACATAACACATACACACCCTGGTTTACTGTGGGCGGCAGTTGGTTTATGGAAGTATTAGTTGAGACATGTTAGTGGCCGCCTGGAGAACCCCAGCATAATTTGTATGCTTATTAGAAGATGTGCATGCTTTGAAACATGCCACGTGGGCCAGTGGTTTAGAGATGCGATGCCTATCTCGACAAGAATCCAGTGCGAATCTGGTAAAATATAATGAAAGGTCATTTTCTTAAGGACCTGATGACGTGATATTATATACTGCTCCCTGCGCGTTCATCAGAGACGACGGTGGTTGAAGACACAAATTGGAGACAGTGGTTTAAGACACCACTTGAAGACAGTAGTTGGAGACTGGTTGAAGACACTAGTTGGAGACTGGTTGAAGACATGTCTCTCGCTATCTCTCTTTCCATATATCTCTATCTCTCTATACATCTCTCTTACCTCTCTATCCATGTCTCTGTTTCTGTATCCTTCTGCCTCTCTCTCTCTCTCTCTCTCTCTCTCTCTCTCTCTCTCTCTCTCTCTCCTCTCTCTCTCTCTCTCTCTCTCTCTCTCTCTCTCTCTCTCGCTTTCTATCTCTCGTTTTATTTTTTCCTTGGAAGAAAGTGTCATAATTATCAGGCTGCCTATTTATTTGCCTCACGCGCGGGTTGGTCCACGAACATGGACAACCATGGGCAAGCTGTGCCGCCTCTACCACGGAACGTACCACGGTTCTTCTAGTGCACCAGTTGACATCCCAGAGCGGCACATCGTTGACACTGACGGAACTCTGGGCCTGGCTAGAGATGGCACGAGCTGGGCTCTTCCACGAGTTTCCGTATTCTCCCCCATGCTCTCGTTCTGTGTACAGACGGCCCGATGCCGCATATTTGACGTCACGCCGACATTCTGCGATGGAGTGTGACCACATGGCGTCATGGGCCTGCAGCTACACCAGTGGGTCACAACTTGTGCTCTTCGGGGCATCGCCTCATTGCCAGCGTCGGCTGAATGGGTTGTTCCAGAATGAGCATTGCCGTCTCTCCAAAGGGTTAGTCCAAGAAAGATTAGTATCCTATAGTAACATTAACCCCGCTTTAGTGTGTATATTCCTTGCTCTGGAAGACGCCGCGATGTCTACGCTGTATGCAGAAAATGATTACCTTTCCGGGATCTTCTCCTTTATTATCAGCATGGTCTTCTCTTTCTTCCTCGTCCTCTTTTCCTCCTCACCCTCCCCCTCCCGCTTCTTATTATACCTCGGCAGTGATCAGTACATCAAGGGGAGTTTACGGTTGTTAGAAACGCACAGTATTTGTACAAATTCCAACCCCTTTGTTGATATCGAAACCTCACATCCACGCCGCTCTGGCGAGTTAGTCTCAAAGTCCGTGCATGCATGTTGTATAGCACAATAATGTCGCACTGCAGATTGTGTATCCTAAACCTACAGATTGTAGTTACTGACACTCGATCCCTACAGATTGTAGAGACTGACACTCTAACCCTACAGATTGTATAGACTGACACTCAACTCTACAGATTGTAGAGACTGACACTCTAACTTTGCAGATTGTAGAGACTGACACTCTAACTCTGCAGATTGTAGAGACTGACACTCTAACTCTGCAGATTGTAGAGACTGACACTCTAACCCTACAGATTGTAGAGACTGACACTCTAACTCTGTAGATTGTAGAGACTGACACTCTAACCCTACAGATTGTAGAGACTTACACTCTAACCCTACATATTGTAGAGACTGACACTCTAACCCTACAGATTGTAGAGACTGACACTCTAACCCTACAGATTGTAGTTACTGACACTCTAACCCTACAGATTGTAGAGACTGACACTCTAACCCTACAGATTGTAGAGACTGACACTCTATCTCCTGCTGAGAATGTGGGCCGACATCCGAACCCTGCAGTGTGTTTGGGCCGACATCCGAACCCTGCAGTGTGTATGGGCCGACATCCGAACCCTGCAGTGTGTAGGGGCCGACGTCCGAGCCCTGCAGTGTGTATGGGCCGACATCAGAGCCCTGCAGTGTGTATGATCCCACATCCGAAATCTCCACCTTCTGCTTACGAACTGCAGGAAGTGGCCGTCAGTTTTGCCTGAACTCTTGACTGTCTTTTGGCGGGCCAAATGTTTAGAACCGCCTAAAGAATATTTATTTACTGCGCCTCTGGGCTGGATGAAATCTGCACCCAGTCAACCACGCATGGTCGCCAACACTGTGTGGTCCCGTCTAATGTAGAGCACACAGCCACCTGATACATCGACCTCATTAATCGGGCCCAGCTATGCGAGGCTCGGCTGTGTAGGTATCTGCTTGGTGATAAGAACTGAGATTTCGATAACCCCCATTCCGCTGTAGAGTGATAACCCATCTTATGTAGCGTGGTTGATGTGTGTAGCAGCGTTGAGGAAGTTCATTTCAGCCTCAGTAGTGTTGGGCAGTGTAGTTCTTGTGTGGGAAAAATCATGTCAGTGACAGTAATTGTGTAGTATAGTTTCTATGTGTAGTAACATCATGTCAGTGATAGTAGACATTGTGTAGTATAGTTTCTGTGTGTAGTAACATCATGTCAGTGATAGTAGAGGTTGTGTAGTATAGTTCCTGTGTGTAGTAACATCATGTCAGTGATAGTAGACGTTGTGTAGTATAGTTCCTGTGTGTGGTAACATCATGTCATTGATAGTAGACGTTGTGTAGTATAGTTTATGTGTGTGGTAACATCATGTCAGAGACAGTAGAGGTTGTGTAGTATAGTTTCTGTGTGTGGTAACATCATGTCAGAGACAGTAGAGGTTGTGTAGTATAGTTTCTGTGTGTGGTAACATCATGTCAGAGACAGTAGAGGTTGTGTAGTATAGTTTCTGTGTGTGGTAACATCATGTCAGAGACAGTAGAGGTTGTGTAGTATAGTTTCTGTGTGTGGTAACATCATGTCAGAGACAGTAGAGGTTGTGTAGTATAGTTTCTGTGTGTGGTAACATCATGTCAGAGACAGTAGAGGTTGAGTAGTATAGTTTCTGTGTGTGGTAACATCATGTCAGAGACAGTAGACGTGTAGTTTATTTTTGTGTGTAGTAAGTGACAGTAGTTGTGTGATATAGTTATGTGAGTAGTAAGTAACATGGATCACTTCTTATGTCAGTGACAATAAATGTAGGAAACGTGTTTTGCAACAGCCATTTCAAACTGATTTGTTGTATGGTACAGTCAGTATCATCGGTTTGCTACCAGCTTCGTTGTTGGATTATCAGTTGTATCACGAATTCGTGCGCCAAGTGTCACACTAACAGTTAGTGGCATATCCCTAATAGGACGTCGCAGTTAGCCCCAGCGTTTTTTGTGATCTCTCGGCTTTGTGATACCGAAATTGTTGGACTCTCGGCTTTGTGATACCAAAATTGTGGGACTCACGGCTGTGTGATACCGAAATTGTTGGACTCACGGCTGTGTGCTACTGGGATTGCTGTATACTAATCGTGTGGAAGTGGCATTATTTACAACACGATACTCATGTTGGAGGTTCCTCAATTACAGGTATCGCATTGTGTGTGTGTGCGCGCGCGTGTGTGAGTGTGTGTGTGTGCGCGCGCGCGCGTGCGTCACCATAAGTCATATATTGATTAAGGAGAAACGCTGTGGCATGCGGACTGTCTGACAGATGGCTGTTTGAGAGTTCAGCTTTGAGTTAATGATCATATGACAGATACAGTAACTCGATGACCGCTGCTGCTTGCATGGTCCTCTATAAAGTTCAGTTCAGTTTATGTCGGTCCGCCTACGCCTCCGTCTCCTCTTTCTTCTTCTACTCCCTCTTCCTCCGACCTCTTCCTCCTTCTTCGTCTTCTTTTTCTATAAAGTTAAGTTCAGTTCATGTCAGTCCGCCTACGCCTCCGCCTCCTCTTCTTTCTTCTTCTCCTTCCTCTTCCTCCTCCTTCGTCTCCCTCTCTTTTTCTTCTTCCTCCTTCTACTCCCTCTTCCTCCGACCTCTTCCTCCTTCTTCGTCTTCTTTTTCTATAAAGTTAAATTCAGTTCATGTCAGTCCGCCTCTGCCTCTTCCTCTTCCTCCTTTTCCTCTTCCTCCTTTTCCTCTTCCTCCTCCTCCTCCTCCTTCCTCTTCCTCCTCCGTCCTATTCCTCCTCCTTCGTCTCCCTCCCCCTTCGTCTCCCTCCCCCTTCGTCTCCCTCCCCCTTCGTCTCCCTCCCCCTTTCTTCTTCCTGTTCTTCCCCTGCTGCTGCTGTTGCTTATTATTACTTCTAATATTATTGCGCTGATGAAATTATAGCGACAGCTGATGTTATGGGATGCGCAGGTTCAGTGTCCACGTCGCCACTTATACAAACACCTGAAGCTGGGCCCGATACAGGGTCACTGACATGGATAACTGGCATGTGCACACGAACAGGCAACAGCGTCAATACACGCTTTAAAGAGTATTGGGGGGGGGGGGGGGGGTGAACCCAAAAAGACAGACATTGCGTCAGCACCTGCGTCTGAAAGTAGTTGTTGCTGACTTACAAGTTCTTTGGCTTTCATTCTAGTTAAATTATAAACGAAGTGATTATTCGTAGCGCGCTGCGAATAACGCGTCCCATAGCTACGTGTTATTCGCAGTCGCCGCTGGTCACGTGAAGTTTACTACCGTAATCACTTCCGGTTGAGTGTGGTGGACTGCTAGATCGATCGATGGATGGAATAAATGTTTCTGGGTCCAGAGGGCCCTGACTGTCGTCGGAGTGTATATCCATATTATTAATCTCAATATTATTAGCAGCGCTAATCACAAGAAGTAGGCGGGGTGGAGCTTCTATTTCTATCATCAAATATGAAGTACAAACGCTGCGAATAACGCTCAATATTATTCGCAGCGCGCTACGAATAACGCGTCCCACTATAAATCTCAATCTGTCTTTCTGTATATATTTTAACAATCGACTACTTTGTGTGTTTGTGGCATAACGCAGCCAACATTATTCATCTTATCAACAAATGCCGCAAAAAGAGGAAACAACATTAAAATAAATTGACTTCGCAAACGCAATTGGAGATTGGGACTTAAAACTTAACATCGAAACTGGAACTGAACAAGTGACAAATGACGTGGATTCTTGGAAGGATTTCATCAGACCAAGCTCGGAAAATCATTGGATGAGAAAACCACCTGACCCGCCTTCGCGCCAGTGCATAATTAACATATATCCCTATTTCATCAGAAATGTTGAGAAGCGCGCACTTTTGTCTGAATTCGCTCCATGGACGGAGGTGAGAAGAGTGTGTGATCAAAAATTCAATGGACAAGGCAAAAGTCTGGATCCGAGGTACGTTTGTTGTCCCTTGATTAGACTAAGAACCCGATGTACCAAGTGTCAAGTAACGTGAACCATGTTTGTGATGTCAATTGAAATGTATGATTATTAATTAAAACCTCAGAAATGTAAAAATGCTCGACTGTAGATTCTAATGACTCAAAGCCATTCCCGGGCAGAATATTCTCTTCGATGAAACTGCCATCTCTGATATTCTTAAAGATAATTATTAACTTTGGGAAGTGCATTACACTATTACATTCTATTCTAAACAACTGTGAGAAGTGATGATTCGAAAGCAATCTTGTGCATTTCACCAGAAACATTGTAAAGGATGCTATCACTGTCTACAGCTGAAATGACAGTTCGTGTACTAGAACAAGTGAAATCAATCTTTCCTTTCTCCTTTGTCTATAGAATTAATAGGGTTTGGCGAAATAAATATTTATATTTATGTCAAATTTTAATTAGATAAGAGCACTTAAGAACTGCAATGCATGAGAAAGTGTGCTTCGCGGAACATCATCACGCGAAGTGAACTTAACTCATTACTCAACATAACTTAAAAACACAACACCACTCCACACCACTCATCACCACACAACACAACACTCAACATCACAACAACAACAGGTAATGGAAGAGAGTTATTAGACACAACAAGAAGAAGTAGTTAATTGGGAAAACACAGAGAATTATTATACACATTGTGAACACCATTGAGTAGAAGAACTGTTATAAAATGTATGTCATTTATTTACATGCATCTTGACACCTTCTCACTCTTGTCATTGTCTCACTGTACACGTTTCACTGACCCAGGTCAAATGAAGACTTACATACAGCAAGAACAAGTTGATACAAGGCGTACACAGTGTGATAAAACTCTGACCACCCCATATTAACCCAACACTAGCTTAGAGAGAAAAGAGGGGAGGGGGAACTAGTTCCTACTTCAGGAATTTAGTTCTTTTTACCTACTTGTAAAAGATTGTATTGTAGGATTGTATATATTTATGCGAATATTCATCAGTGATCTTGGTGGCTTCATACCAACAACCACCCAACACATCAGCAAACTAACCACCTAAATCAGACCTGAGGGAGGGAAGCCGAGAGAAGGAGATGAACCACAAGTGAGAGGGAGGATGACTTCGCTATGAGCAGAGCATGGGGAGGCCTTCAGTGGAGCTATACGGGCAGACCTGAAGTGGATCCATCAGTCAATGGACCCTGGCTTACCTAATCCTCCAGTCACCAGGTTACATTTTACTTGGTATACCCCACACCTAATTACAGGAACACTGATATTATGGTTGAGACACCACTATCATACTAATATGTACAACATCAAAATGTTTACTATGTTTTCACACTTGTTGACATTTCATATATTGATGCTTGTTATTGATTGTCTGGGACAATGGTCCAATGTGCAACTGTTCTATTACTTTGTGTAAATCACAATAGAGATGTATGTACTGACCAGAAGGCTCGGGCCAGTCAATAAATGATTAACATGAATTGACCTTCTGTTAATTTGTCAAGTTCAAACCTATCTGTGTCAACAACTTCTTTGTACATCATGTTGTCAAAATCTAATGTGATTGATTATGTGTTTGATTGTTAAAAGATAAATTAACTCATAATGACTTACTAAAAGGGGGAAATAACAGACTCTATACCTATCTACTGCTCAACATCCATGTTTTCTTCATCTAAATCAGGCTGAGAAAATTCTCCTGACTTTCCTCAGATTTGATCAAACTAAAAGGGGGCTCCAGAGCTAAAGAATCATTGGAGAAGGGCAGATTCCCAATTAGTAAATTACCATTCTTACCAGGGCCATAATCTATATCTCCTAGACATAATTTAATAGAACGAGACCTGCAGATAACTCAAGGTTCATATTCTGGGGTTATTGAAGATAGAAGAGGATGGGGCTCTACATCTTTTGTTAGAGATGGGGCATGCACTACAGTGATCTCCCACTCCCTTCAAAAATATATGACAGTGTTGAACAACACACGGAAGGCACTGTCTCTTTCAGTTATCTTTTCAGTACTCAGTGATTTGTTGAGGCGAGCATTCTCTGCGATTTTCACCTTGTACACTGTTTCTGTACATAATTTGGTGAACTTCAAGTAGCCATACAAGCTCAATTCTTTGGTGACGTAGTAGGCAGATATATATGCCTATCTGTCTACACGTCTGTCTGTCTACATGTCTGTCTGTCTACACGCCTGTCTGTCTACACGCCTGTCTATCTACATGCCTGTCTACCTACATAATTGTCTATCTGTGTTAATGTCTGTCTCTGTTTATATATGTCTGTTAGCCTGCCTGCCTGTCTACATGCTTGTCAGTATATGTCTGTCTACATACCTATCTGTCTTTATGTCTGTCTATTTATATATATATCTGCCTCCCTCCCCCTCTCCCCCCTCCACCTCCCCCCCTCTCCCCCCTCCACCTCCCCCCCCCCCACCTCTCTCACTCACTCACTCATATATCCCACTCACTCCCTACTAAGCTCAGTGCGACACGGATTCCCCAAACTAGTGCTACATTGCGTGCTGGATGTCTTGTGATGTTCCCTGTGCTGTGCTTAGTGTCTGTATACTGCTTATTGATCGATCTGTCAGTGGAACTTGCCAGAGATGTAACGGGACCTGGCTTCAGTAACTAGCCACTAGTAAGCTGGCCCTAATGGCTCGATGTGTCACCATGTTAGTTGACCAATGATCGCACTGGCCCTATACTGTAGTCAGTGAGCAGACTTCTGGCGAAACATAAACATATCACCGAAAGCTCCAAATTGACACATTGACAGTGACATAGAGTACACACATAAACAAACACAGGAGGCAGGCAGAGATGCACGCGCACAGGGGCACAAGGCATGCATGTACAGAGCAATAGCAGTGAATATACAGAGAGAGGCAGTGATTATTATAGAGACAGCCAGAGGGGGAGAGATAGAGAGAGAGGAGGAGGAGGAATAAAGAGACACGTGAGAACGAACGAAGAAACTTTATTTTCACAGGGTTAAGAATTGGGCACGCACGCAGGCCCGTCTGACATACTGACCTTTTCATCTCTCTGCTCTCATACATTATTTCATTCATTTTTTTTATTTTCATTAATACATCACTTATGAAGCTAATCTTAGACAACGACAACAGAAACAATGTATTAAAATGCAAGGAAAATGTGCAATAATCAATAATACATGACTCATTAACAGAGAGACAGTCATATACACGCTACGGGAATCAGCAATGTAGAAAATAACAGCAGAGATATGAACACAGAGAAAGTAGAGAGGAATGCACGGAAATAAATACGGTTAATATATATACACACACAGATACAGCCAGCAGACAGGGGGATATAAACACACACACACACACACACACACAGGGAGTGTGTGTGTGAGAGAGAGAGAGGGGGACAGAGAGAGAGAGAAAGAGAGCTGGCAGACAGGGAAAGATAAACATACAGTAATCAGAAACATCAATACAGAACGCAGAGGTGTAAACACACGCACCCGGCAGTCAGGCAGGCTGACAGGCACTTAGATTTGATCCACTTCAATAGAGTCTATACAACAGTATCGTCTTTTAACGGGCGCGCGCGCGCGTGTGTGTGTGAAAAGGGGGGGGGGACTGCTGGATATAAACATGTTTGTGTGAGATATGACTTTGAAATTCTTACCGATATAACGTGTTTTTATGTTGACTGTTGGAATTCCCAGTTGTTAAAATTATGCATGATGAAATTGTTTGTGCGCGTGATAGTGTTTGTATGATCGAGTAGGTAATAACGCATAACATATCAGTTGGTGGATCTGTCAGGTAAACAAACATAGGCGACATGCATGTTTTGATCGCTGTGTGTATGTTAGCTGAACCAGGTGTAGACGAGACGAGAATACAAACAACCGTTTTGTTGTGTGGGGTATATCAATAACAAAAACTAACCTGAATGCACAGCAAATAATGTATGGTAGTTAACATTGCACGCGTTCGAAACGCGTCGGCGACCGATTTGGCAGCAGATCGTGTCGCGCTCGGGTTTTAACATGTTGGTATGGGAGACGGTCGTTCAGAAAGCAATGGCAAACTACTGTACGTAAAACTTGCCTTTAGTCTGTCCAGAAATGAATGCCTTCAATCACGATATATTATTTTGAAAACTGTATGTTGCATCGTTATGAAATTTACCCCCACCCAAGGAATATGTCTTTGATAGGTCCAAAAGCAACTTAAATCATGGAAAGTGGCGACATTTCTTTGATGTTTTGGTGAAAAACTAGTGATTTCTCGCTAACAAACTTGTTTTACGGTAATGTACCGTTCCACTACGGGAGGCCCCTGTCATACGGCCAATCCCATGTCCTAAGAGAAAATTAACTATTCAACTGTGTTTCCGTGTGAAGACGTAATACATTTAATAATGTGCACTTCATCTCCGACCCGTAAATTATATACCGCATATAAACAAACTTTGAAATCTGCTGTACAATCTCCAGAACAAAAAAAAATGTGTTGGGTGGACATAGTGATATGGTTATATGCTAAATCTCATCATTTTCTCTGTTGGTTACTGAGATATGGACTTTTATATTGGGGCAGACAAAAGTAAACAGACTATAGTACATCAACAGCAGCTGACAAATTCTGGTGTTGACTGCAGCGTCCTGTAAGGGATATGCAACATTAAAAACAAATTACGTGGATGTGTAATTCTGCTTCTGCTCGATATGTCGATGGCCTTAAAGGTTGGCACCGTCTGAGATGTCTATGCTGTTTGCATGTTTCTTACTTGGTGGCTTGGACAGTTGTATCCCGGCGACGTCGGCATGTTTTCTTTGGTTATTGTTGTCGAGCTGCATATTGCTTTTTACTGGCTGTTATCTCGGGGGTGCCAGGTTACAAACAGGGTGGAGGGTTTAGATAAAAGCACATTGGCATGCCAGCAATGTAGAGCTGTTGTTTGAACCAGACTCTGACGTCACAAGACCCGTTAGCTCTGATCGTGTCGAAGATACCGACGTAACGGACAGAATACGCCATTATCAGTGTTTATCTGCCTTGTGTTTGTTATTGCTTGTGTTTCCAGGGCAAGGCGACAGTGGCATGTCTTGGCTAGGTACTGGGTCGCCCCAGCTGTAGAGTAACTTCACATTCCCTGGTCGCCCCAGCTGTTGAGTAACTACACATTCTCTGTAGCTACACATTCTCTGATTGCCCCGTCCCAGCTGTAGAGTAACTACACATTTTCTGGTCGCACCGTCCCAGCGGTAAAGTAATTACACATCCCTGATCGTCCCAGCTGTAGAGTAACTACACATTCTCTGATCGCCCCGTCCCAGCTGTAGAGTAACTACACATTCCCTGATCGCCCCAGCTTTAGAGTAACTACACATTCCCTGATCGTCCCAGCTATAGAGTAACTACACATTCTCTGATTGCCCCGTCCCAGCTGTAGAGTAACTACACATTTTCTGGTCGCACCGTCCCAGCGGTAAAGTAATTACACATCCCTGATCGTCCCAGCTGTAGAGTAACTACACATTCTCTGATCGCCCCGTCCCAGCTGTAGAGTAACTACACATTCCCTGATCGCCCCAGCTTTAGAGTAACTACACATTCCCTGATCGTCCCAGCTATAGAGTAACTACACATTCTCTGATTGCCCCGTCCCAGCTGTAGAGTAACTACACATTTTCTGGTCGCACCGTCCCAGCGGTAAAGTAATTACACATCCCTGATCGTCCCAGCTGTAGAGTAACTACACATTCCCTGATCGCCCCAGCTATAGAGTAACTACACATTCTCTGATTGCCCCAGCTGTAGACAATTACTGTGGACGCATCATCCTGCCAAGTTATGGAGCCTGTTATGGCGGTAACTAGCTCGGACCGGCCATGACGGTTTAATTTTGCGTTTGTCACAGCTGCTTATTACAATCGATTTTATGTTGTCCTTGACATGATCAACAAATTGTTTGACTATGTGCACCATAGTGTAGTGTGCGTGTGCGCGTTATTGTTCCTATTTATAAGCACTTCGTATCAGTGTAAACATTCATTAAAACAACACACCAAAACGTAGCAGTCGACTCCAGCATTTTTTGGGCTGTTTGTGATTTTTTGGCAAGTTTACATTCAGTAGTTTGCCATTGATTTCTGAACGACCGGCACTCATACCATTGTATGAAAACCAAAGCAAGGTTGCCTGCTGCCAAGTCGCCCGCAGCTGTGTTTCGAACGCGGTATGCGGGATTACGAATTTGCGTCCGTAACTCCTCCACAGATCCGGCTCCTAAACCATAGAGCCAATTAAAACTTGGGTAGTTATTGTCGTCGTCGTCGTCCTCGTCGTCGTTGTCGTTGTCCACTTCTGTTACTCGATTTGGGAGGGGTTATTGAAGTTCCAGCGCCCGTGACTAGCGAGATAGGCGAATAAAGGACCACATGGATCCGGGAGTTTGTTGATAATAAGTGGCTCTACTGCCGTAGGGGTGTCACTTGACAAGCACTTTTAGGTCGTGGCTTTACGACATGAGCAATCTAATCTTTATTCTCTCCCGTTTGAATTCACGCCAAGATTCTAAACATAGCCGCACAAGTCATATATAGCTTGGTTGTTAAACTATGGCTTGGATATTGAGAAGGGTGCAGCTGTGACAATCGTAGCTATTCACGGAACTACTGGCCATGGGGAAACTACAACCTTGTGTGTGTCCTCTGTTGCCTGTTTTTGATATCCGTTATTAGCCATTCTAGATGATTGTCAGTTGTTCAGTCCTCCTTTAGGAAAGGTCAGGCAGAAAGCAGTGATTGAAAATACGAGTACTTTTACGAGTATGTCAAATTATACGAGTATATTTTGTGTTAGATGGTACGGATATGAGTTGGAGAGTGTGGGAGTGAGTTGGAGAGTGTGGGCGTGAGTTGAGAGAGTGTGGGCATGAGCTGAAGAGTGTGGGCTTGATCTGGAGTCTGGGCGTGAATTGGAGAGTGTCGGTGTGACTTGGGGAATGTGGGCGTGAGTTGGAGAGTGTGGACGTGAGTTGGAGAGTGTGGGCATGAGTTGGAGAGAGTGTGCGTGAGTTGGAGAGTGTGGCGTGAGTTGGAGAGAGTGTGCGTGAGATGGAGAGTGTGGGCGTGAGTTGGAGAGTGTGGGCGTGAGTTGGAGAGTGTGGACGTGAGTTGGAGAGTGTGGGCATGAGCTGAAAAGTGTGGGCTTGAGTTGGAGAGTGTGAGCATGGGTTGGGAGAGTGGGCGTGAGATGGAGAGTGTGGAAGAAACGTGGGCGTGAGTTGGAGAGTGTGAGCATGGGTTAGGAGAGTGGGCGTGAGATGGAGAGTGTGGGCGTGAGTTGGAGAGTGTGGAAGAAACGTGCGACATCTCCAGTTTCTATCACTTACAGTGTAGTGGAAGTGTTTATGTGACCCAGCCTCCGGTGCTGCAGTGCAATAAGTATTTGACGTAACTCAGACAGTGGCTCCAGGATTTACATTGCCTGTATGTGAAAGCCACCATCTGGACACACTGATAGACTTCCTGAAGACATGTGGACTATGTGGAATGTGACATTATTTCCCACCAGCCGCAGATTTATCCACCATGCCGCTGTTTTTCCCGGGATTCAAACTGTTGTATGACTATTTTGTCATCCGCTTCATGAGGATGGTGATGGTAAGTGTAGCAGCCCCGCCTGTCCTCGTCTGTCAGCACCTTGTTGTTATCTCTGGTCATTCTTCGTTTGTTACTGAGGGAATATGCATAAGCTTTGCTTCGTCTGTGAGCTTTCCCGCTGTGCACGTGTGGGATAAGCAAATAAACGATGAATACGTTCTACATAATTGGACGGTCCGTTATTTTGTGAGTTCAGAAAGATCTACTGTCACACTGGAAGTCAAGTAGCCATGATTCCCATGTGTTCTTTCTCCCTTGAGATTTTATTTGTCCGGGCTTTCATATCAACCCAGCCTAAAATATGTACCAGGATACTTCCAGAAGGGAAAACAGCGGTCGTCGTGATATTAACCACGTCACCTAATTAGCGCTAGTTATTTTTTCAATATACCCAATACGTCTCATGACATGACAGTGTGGTCCTTTACTTCACTGACTGGCAAACTGAATCTGCCCATATACTCCAAGCTGTATGGAGCTAAAGAAGCGAAGGAACTCCAAAAGATGCTGTGTTCGTCATGAGAGGTCGTGCGCAGTACAAATCAACATAGATAGGGCCGCAAGAAGTCCTGTCATCCACCGGACCCCACAACTGTCACCAGTAACCAGGTCTACCATTCTCTGGCCTGACAACTATGTCACCAGTAACCAGGTCTATCACCAACCTGACCCCCACAACTATGTCACCAGTAACTAGGTCTACCATTCACCTGACCCCACAACTATGTCATCAGTAACTAGGTCCATCATTCACCTGACCCCACAACTATGTCACCAGTAACTAGGTCCATCATTCACCTGACCTCACAACTATGTCATCAGTAACTAGGTCCACCATTCACCTGACCCCACAACTATGTCATCAGTAACTAGGTCTATCATCCATCTGACCCCACAACTATGTCACCAGTAACTAGGTCCATCATTCACCTGACCCCCACAACTATGTCATCAGTAACCAGGTCTATCATCCACCTGACCCCACAACTATGTCATTAGTAACCAGGTCCATCATCCATCTGACCCCACAACTATGTCATCAGTAACTAGGTCCATCATCCACCTGACCCCACAACTATGTCATCAGTAACTAGGTCCATCATCCATCTGACCCCTCAACTATGTCATCAGTAACTAGGTCCATCATTCACCTGACCCCACAACTATGTCATCAGTAACCAGGTCTATCATCCATCTGACCCCACAACTATGTCATCAGTAATTAGGTCCATCATTCACCTGACCCCACAACTATGTCATCAGTAACTAGGTCCATCATTCACCTGACCCCACAACTATGTCATCAGTAACTAGGTCCATCATTCATCCTGACCCCACAACTATGTCATCAGTAACTAGGTCATCATTCACCTGACCCCACAACTATGTCATCAGTAACCATGTCTATCATCCATCTGACCCCACAACTATGTCATCAGTAACTAGGTCCATCATTCACCTGACCCCACAACTATGTCATCAGTAACTAGGTCTATCATTCACCTGACCCCACAACTATGTCATCAGTAACTAGGTCCATCATTCACCTGACCCCACAACTATGTCATCAGTAACTAGGATCATTCACCTGACCCCACAACTATGTCATCAGTAACCATGGTCTATCATCCATCTGACCCCACTATGAAATACTAACAGAATCCGTACTCAAGCATTTGTCTCATAAATGTCTGTTAACCGAGCATGGGTCAAATCACCACCCAACCGCTATGCTCGATTTAATCAATGTCATCTCCTTGATGTGTCCCCACCTAGCAGAGGTCGAGGGGCCTGCGTATTCCAATGACCCCAAGAGCTATCCCGACGTTACCGCAGCTACGAGTATGGCCTCCCATGTCGGACCTTCAAGGTATAGAGGAAGAGACACACACCTGCGGGCTTATAATAGACTGGGGACAGTCAAAGCCAACCCGAAAAATTGCTTGTCGAAGTCGGGTGTACTGAGCCACAGGCTTGACGAAACAGGGCAACGCCACTCACCAAATGATGTCATATACGCCCACCATTTCAAGAAGTGGCATGATTGATTGGCTGACGATTACGTAACACAGGAATATCAATTTCCCCGATACCCTTGTGTTGGAGCCAAGGAAATCACACGAGAAATGCACCGACGGGAACTATCGATGCATGTTCTTCTCTGGCCGTGTATGGGGTTTCCTGAGCAGTCAATACTGTACATAGAAGGCTCAGCCTAGAGCAGGCGAAACCTGGCGCCACATTCCACACATTCCACCCCAGGCCGCTGGTTTCACTGGGCCCTCGAGTCGAGGCTGATGGCTGCCGTTTAGAGGTGTCGATCAACCTTTGCCTGTTACCTGAAATATGTGCCACCAGGGCACAGGTGTTGGCGGGCAAATATAGGTCAGACTAGTTATTTCTTATTGACTGCACATTGTTGCTTTGTAGTTATTCTCGTTCGGCCATTCGACATTCTGCTTCTGATTGTTATGATTTTATATTGCAGCTATATTGACTTTTTATTTCCCCCATCGGCATACTTTTGATAATTGTATTGTTTTTCTTTGTTTTCTACCTGTACTGTAGTAGCGTTCTTCAACCATATAAATCCTTATGTCTCCCTCCCCCTATCTCCCCCTCTCTCTCTCTCCCTCTTTCTCTCTCTCTCTCTCTAATCGTGAACCCTACATGTCCCAGACTGTGTTGAGGTGCAGAATAGAGGTAAAGATAACTGTAGGAGCTGAAGTAACCACCAGAACAGAAACAACATTGTAGGTAGCTGGGATGTCAATTCGGGGGGGGGGGGGGACTGAGTGGTCTCGAGGTATGGTGTCCGCCTCGAGTGCTGGAGGTCCCGGTTTCAACCCCCGGTGAGGACCGGGATTTTTTCACGTGGACTTCTAGTAATAAAATTTCCACTGATCTCTGGGTAGTGAGATCGGACGCCCGTGTGCATTGTTGCGCACGTAAAAAATCCCTTGGCAGTTGGAAATCGAAAAAGATTAGCCTAACGGCGCTACCCGGGCAAAATTTCTAGTTAAAAATCTACCCAAAGTATTTCAGGATCTTCGTCGGTGCTACGGAGTTCGTGCACTGAGCTGAGTTTATCCAGACTCAGGAGAAGAACGGAGCACTTATGGGTTACACCCGTGTGCCACGATGTTGATCCATCGACTAAACTAAACTAGGTAGCTGGGACAGAACGGACACCAACACACGGCTGGCTGGGGCTAGAGACAACAGCCCTCTCTGTTGGTGATACAACGGGCAGCCGCGACAGTACAGTGGCTAGCATACTTGCCTTCCTGTGGGATAGCCATGTGCTCGCATCTCCATCGAGGCTGTGTATTATTTCCACCCGGGCTTCCAGATGGCGGTAGCCTACAATGGCTTGTAGATGTCCTGGGGAGATGGATGGTAACCTTTGTGGTGTGTGTCAGTGACGACCTGTGGTCCATTGTGTAGGTTCAAGCTGTGGATGAATGTGGTTGTAATCAATCAGTTACTTGATTGATTGATTGATGATTGTCAGGGAACGATGAATAGACGGGTGGATGGAGTGAAATATTGATGGATAGAAGGGTGGATGGTGTCATAGATTGATGCATAGACGGGTGGATGGTGTCATAGATTGTTGGATAGACGGGTGGATGGTGTCATAGATTGATGGGTAGACGGGTGGATGGTGTCATAGATTGATGGGTGGATGGTGTCATAGATTGATGGATAGATGGGTGGATGGTGTATGGAATTCATTGATATACGGGTGGATGGTGTCATAGATTGATGGATAGACGGGTGGATGGTGTCATAAAAATGTTTTGCATATCCTTTACAGGACATCGCTGTCAACATCAGCATCTTTCAGCTGTATGTTGATTTCTTGGCAAGATTACGCTCAGTAGTATGCCATTGCTTTCTGAGCGGCCGGCTCAGTTATCCCGCAAGTCACCAGCGGGGATCGAACCGCTCCCAGTTCTCGCCCGCTACGAGACTTTGCGTGATAAACGGGATTACGGAGAAAGTGTTGTAACCCCTCGGCCAGAGAGACCGGCGGATGGTGTCATAGATTGATGGATAGACGGGTGGATGGTGTCATAGATTGATGGATAGACGGGTGGATGGTGTCATAGATTGATGGATAGACTGGTGGATGGTGTCATAGATTGATGGATAGACGGGTGGATGGTGTCATAGATTGATGGATAGACGGGTGAGTGGTGTCATAGATTATTGTGTGGTGTCATATATTGATGGATAGACGGGTGGATGGTGTCATAGATTGATGGATAGACGGGTGGATAGTGTCATAGATTGATGGATAGACGGATGGATGGTGTCATAGATTGGTGGATAGACGGGTGGATGGTGTCATAGATTGATGGATAGACGTGTGGATGGTGTCATAGGTTTATGGATAGAGACGGGAGGATGGTGTCATAGATTGATGGATAGACGGGTGGATGGTGTCATAGATTGATGGATAGACGGGTGGATGGTGTCATAGATTGATGGATAGACTGGTGGATGGTGTCATAGATTGATGGATAGACTGGTGGATGGTGTCAGGAATTCATTGATATACGGGTGGATGGTGTCGTGGATTCATGGCTAGAGTGTGGATGGTGTCGTGGATTCGTGGCTAGACTGTGGATGGTGTCATAGATTGATGGTTAGACGGGTAAATGGTGTAGTGTAAGGAATTGATGGATAGACGGATGGATGGCTTTAGGAATTGGATAAACGGGTGGATGGCGTTAGGGATTGGATAAACGGGTGGGTGGCGTTAGGGATTGAGGGATAGATAGGTGGATGGTGTCAGATATTGATGAATGGATAAAATGATAGATATAGATGGAGTGGAATGTTTCGATATAAGGGTTGATTAACGAATGAACGGAGAGATGGATTAATGAATAAAGATAGAAATATATACAGATGTGTGAATAGAGATGAGGATTGATAGATAGGTAGATAAATCGATAAATAGAAAGCTGGATGGATAGATAGATAAATAGATAGATTCCACGAATAGAGATTGGTGAATAAAGATATTTATGGAAGCCTTGAAGATAGATACGTTGAAAGGAGGTTTCTTTATAAATAGTTACATGTCATTTTCCAGGACATAACAACCAACTAAATGTATTGGCTGATTGAGTTGAGTTGAGCTAAGAATCGACATCACTGCGCTCAGGATATTCCCACACTCGCTCCGTCCCCTTGCTCAACAGCCAGCGAAGAGTCAAACTACTTATCGTTCCCACCGGCTGGCTGATTTACTAGGCAATGTTACAGTCACTATTTGCCATTGCTATCTGGCCGGCCGACGCTCATACCATCAAAATCTATGCCGAGCGATCTTCGCCCGCTTCCGATTTTGAACCCTCGACACGGAGCCAGGTAAAACTCCTGAGAGATGGCTGACATAGAGAGAGGTGTGAGGCGTTACCCTCCACAGGTACGCGATTTGTCTAGATGCGCGAGGTCATTGCTGATGTGTGGTAATACTGCCTGTTTGTTGATTGTGTGAGTGTGTGCGCGAGTACGTGTGTGAGTGAGTACGTGTGTGAGTGAGTACGTGTGTGAGTGAGTGCGTACGTGTGCGTGAGTGTGTGGCTGGCACTCAGCCCGAATACAAACACACGTTCCCATCTCGTGTGCTGGCTGCCTGCCCGGCTGACCGAGAACTGCCTCCAGGTGGTTTGTTGTGGTTCACTGACCTGGGGATTAACACTCGCCACCCGAGTGCTCGTGTCTTGAAACAGTTACAGATCTACCATGTCACTTACAGGGGTGTAAGTAGATTTGTTATGTCACATATGGGATATAGCAGATCTGTACACCTTTGCATATTACATAACAGTTCTGCCATGTAACATCCGAGGGTGTAACAGATCTGCCATGTAACAGCCAAGAGTGTTAACAGATCTGCCATGTAAAATACAAGGGAATTACAGATCTATAATGTTACATACAGGGGTGTAACAGATCTGCCATGTAACAGCCAAGAGTGTAACAGATCTGCCATGTAAAATACTAGGGAATTACAGATCTTTAATGTTATATACAGGGGTGTAACAGATCTGCCATGTAACAGCCAAGAGTGTAACAGATCTGCCATGTAAAATACAAGGGAATTACAGATCTTTAATGTTATATACAGGGGTGTAACAGATCTGCCATGTAGCATACAAGGTTATTATAGATCTGCCATGTAACATACACGGGTGTAACCGACATTTCATGTAACATACAGGGGTGCAACACATCTGTCATGTCACATACAGGGTGCAACAAATCTGCCTTGTAACATGAAAGCTTATAATAAATCTGTCATATAACATACACGAGTATAGCAGATCCGTCATGTAACATACAAGGATACAACATATCTATCATTGTAACATACAGGGGTGTAACTGATCCATTAGATACCATAGTTATACTTTTGCTGTACAAGCGCTGAAGTTCTGGTGAAGACGTGTGTGTGGGAATGTCGTCGTAATCACAGCAATGCTATTCTCTGGTTCTTAGTTCTTGTACACAGAATAAGCAGACGATTTCTTCTGCGCTTATTGTGTGGGTGCATGGATTGGTGGTGGCGGATGAGATGAAGGGACGAGCGGACGATTGTGAACGAGTAGCCGCCTAGTTGGGTAGATTTGGATACATGGATAGACACATTCACACTTTTCCACAATCACCCAAATGTGTTATTGGCGTTTCAGTTGAGACTGACTTCAGAAAAGCCAAGATTATGTGTTTCTGTGACTCCCTCCTGCTCCATCTGAAACATCATATGAGGTCGTAACTCAACACTGATCATCAAAATAGTATCGAACGGTCAGAAAACTCGACCACCGCATGCATTCTTGATGATCCCACCTAGAACCATGACATGCTTTCTTGGTGGTCTCATTCCCCAGAACTATGGCATGCTTTCTTGATGATTCCATTCCCTAGAACCATGACATGCTTTCTTGATCATCCCATTCCCTAGAACCATGACATGCTTTCTTGATGGACCCATTCCCTAGAACCATGACATGCTTTCTTGATGGTCTCATTCCCCAGAACTATGGCATGCTTTCTTGATCATCCCATTCCCTAGAACCATGACATGCTTTCTTGATCATCCCATTCCCTAGAACCATGACATGCTTTCTTGATGGTCCCATTCCCTAGAACCATGACATGCTTTCTTGATCATCCCATTCCCTAGAACCATGACATGCTTTCTTGATCATCCCATTCCCTAGAACCATGACATGCTTTCTTGATGGTCCCATTCCCTAGAACCATGACATGCTTTCTTGATGGTCCCATTCCCTAGAACCATGACATGCTTTCTTGATGGTCCCATTCCCTAGAACCATGACATGCTTTCTTGATGGTCCCATTCCCTAGAACCATGACATGCTTTCTTGATCGTCCCATTCCCTAGAACCATGACATGCTTTCTTGATGGTCCCATTCCCTAGAACCATGACATGCTTTCTTGATGGTCCCATTCCCTAGACCCATGACATGCTTTCTTGATGGTCCCATTCCCTAGAACCATGACATGCTTTCTTGATGGTCCCATTCCCTAGAACCATGACATGCTTTCTTGATCATCCCATTCCCTAGAACCATGACATGCTTTCTTGATGGTCCCATTCCCTAGAACCATGACATGCTTTCTTGATGATTCAATTCTCTAGAACCATGACATGCTTTCTTGATGGTCCCATTCCCTAGAACCATGACATGTTTTCTTGATCATCCCATTCCCTAGAACCATGACATGCTTTCTTGATCATCCCATTCCCTAGAACCATGACATGCTTTCTTGATGGTCCCATTCCCTAGAACCATGACATGCTTTCTTGATGGTCCCATTCCCTAGAACCATGACATGCTTTCTTGATGGTCCCATTCCCTAGAACCATGACATGCTTTCTTGATGGTCCCATTCCCTAGAACCATGACATGCTTTCTTGATGGTCCCATTCCCTAGAACCATGACATGCTTTCTTGATGGTCCCATTCCCTAGAACCATGACATGCTTTCTTGATCATCCCATTCCCTAGAACCATGACATGCTTTCTTGATGGTCCCATTCCCTAGAACCATGACATGCTTTCTTGATGGTCCCATTCCCTAGAACCATGACATGCTTTCTTGATCATCCCATTCCCTAGAACCATGACATGCTTTCTTGATCATCCCATTCCCTAGAACCATGACATGCTTTCTTGATGATTCAATTCCCTAGAACCATGACATGCTTTCTTGATGGTCCCATTCCCTAGAACCATGACATGCTTTCTTGATCATCCCATTCCCTAGAACCATGACATGTTTTCTTGATCATCCCATTCCCTAGAACCATGACATGTTTTCTTGATCATCCCATTCCCTAGAACCATGACATGTTTTCTTGATCATCCCATTCCCTAGAACCATGACATGTTTTCTTGATCATCCCATTTCCCTAGAACCATGACATGTTTTCTTGATCATCCCATTCCCTAGAACCATGACATGTTTTCTTGATCATCCCATTCCCTAGAACCATGGCATGCTTTCTTGATGGTCCCATTCCCTGGAACTACCCCGCGCTTTCTTGATGGTCCCATTCCCTAGAACCATGACATGCTATCTTAATGGTCCAATTCCCTAGAACCATGATATGCTTTCTTAATGGTCCAATTCCCTAGAACTATGGGCATGCTTTCTTGATGGTTCCGTTCCCTAAAACCACCGCTTGCTTTCTTGATGGTCCCATTCCCTAGAACCATGACATGTTTTCTTGATCATCCCATTCCCTAGAACCATGACATGTTTTCTTGATCATCCCATTCCCTAGAACCATGACATGTTTTCTTGATCATCCCATTCCCTAGAACCATGACATGTTTTCTTGATCATCCCATTCCCTAGAACCATGACATGTTTTCTTGATGGTCCCATTCCCTGGAACTACCCCGCGCTTTCTTGATGGTCCCATTCCCTAGAACCATGACATGCTATCTTAATGGTCCAATTCCCTAGAACCATGATATGCTTTCTTAATGGTCCAATTCCCTAGAACTATGGGCATGCTTTCTTGATGGTTCCGTTCCCTAAAACCACCGCTTGCTTTCTTGATGGTCCCATTCCCTAGAACCATGACATGTTTTCTTGATCATCCCATTCCCTAGAACCATGACATGCTTTCTTGATCATCCCATTCCCTAGAACCATGACATGCTTTCTTGATGGTCCCATTCCCTAGAACCATGACATGCTTTCTTGATCATCCCATTCCCTAGAACCATGACATGCTTTCTTGATCATCCCATTCCCTAGAGCCATGACATGCTTTCTTGATGGTCCCATTCCCTAGAGCCATGACATGCTTTCTTGATCATCCCATTCCCTAGAACCATGACATGCTTTCTTGATGGTCCCATTCCCTAGAACCATGACATGCTTTCTTGATGGTCCCATTCCCTAGAGCCATGACATGCTTTCTTGATCATCCCATTCCCTAGAACCATGACATGCTTTCTTGATCATCCCATTCCCTAGAACCATGACATGCTTTCTTGATGATTCCATTCCCTAGAACCATGACATGCTTTCTTGATGGTCCAATTCCCTAGACCATGACATGTTTTCTTGATCATCCCATTCCCTAGAACCATGACATGCTTTCTTGATCATCCCATTCCCTAGAACCATGACATGCTTTCTTGATGGTCCCATTCCCTAGAACCATGACATGCTTTCTTGATGGGGAGTCCCATTCCCTAGAACCATGACATGCTTTCTTGATGGTCCCATTCCCTAGAACCATGACATGCTTTCTTGATCGTCCCATTCCCTAGAACCATGACATGCTTTCTTGATGGTCCCATTCCCTAGAACAATGACATGCTTTCTTGATGGTCCATTCCCTAGAACCATGACATGCTTTCTTGATGGTCCCATTCCCTAGAACCATGACATGCTTTCTTGATCATCCCATTCCCTAGAACCATGACATGCTTTCTTGATGGTCCCATTCCCTAGAACCATGACATGCTTTCTTGATGATTCAATTCCCTAGAACCATGACATGCTTTCTTGATGGTCCCATTCCCTAGAACCATGACATGTTTTCTTGATCATCCCATTCCCTAGAACCATGACATGTTTTCTTGATCATCCCATTCCCTAGAACCATGACATGTTTTCTTGATCATCCCATTCCCTAGAACTATGACATGTTTTCTTGATCATCCCATTCCCTAGAACCATGACATGTTTTCTTGATCATCCCATTCCCTAGAACCATGACATGTTTTCTTGATGGTCCCATTCCCTGGAACTACCCCGCGCTTTCTTGATGTCCCATTCCCTAGAACCATGACATGCTATCTTAATGGTCCAATTCCCTAGAACCATGATATGCTTTCTTAATGGTCCAATTCCCTAGAACTATGGGCATGCTTTCTTGATGGTTCCGTTCCCTAAAACCACCGCGTGCTTTCTTGATGGTCCCATTCCCTAGAACCATGACATGTTTTCTTGATCATCCCATCCCTAGAACCATGACATGCTTTCTTGATCATCCCATTCCCTAGAACCATGACATGCTTTCTTGATGGTCCCATTCCCTAGAACCATGACATGCTTTCTTGATCATCCCATTCCCTAGAACCATGACATGCTTTCTTGATGGTCCCATTCCCTAGAGCCATGACATGCTTTCTTGATCATCCCATTCCCTAGAACCATGACATGCTTTCTTGATGGTCCCATTCCCTAGAACCATGACATGCTTTCTTGATGGTCCCATTCCCTAGACCATGACATGTTTTCTTGATCATCCCATTCCCTAGAGCCATGACATGCTTTCTTGATGGTCCCATTCCCTAGAGCCATGACATGCTTTCTTGATCATCCCATTCCCTAGAACCATCACATGCTTTCTTGATGGTCCCATTCCCTAGAACCATGACATGCTTTCTTGATGGTCCCATTCCCTAGACCATGACATGTTTTCTTGATCATCCCATTCCCTAGAACCATGACATGCTTTCTTGATGGTCCCATTCCCTAGAGCCATGACATGCTTTCTTGATCATCCCATTCCCTAGAACCACGACATGCTTTCTTGATCATCCCATTCCCTAGAACCATGACATGCTTTCTTGATGATTCCATTCCCTAGAACCATGACATGCTTTCTTGATGGTCCCATTCCCTAGACCATGACATGTTTTCTTGATCATCCCATTCCCTAGAACCATGACATGTTTTCTTGATCATCCCATTCCCTAGAACCATGACATGTTTTCTTGATCATCCCATTCCCTAGAACCATGACATGTTTTCTTGATCATCCCATTCCTGAACCATGACATGCTTTCTTGATGGTCCCATTCCCTAGAGCCATGACATGCTTTCTTGATCATCCATCCCTAGAACCATGACATGCTTTATTGATGGTCCCATTCCCTAGAACCATGACATGCTTTCTTGATGATTCCATCCCCTAGAACCAAGACATGCTTTCTTGATGGTCCCATTCCCTAGAACCATGAATGTTTTCTTGATCATTCCATTCCCTAGAACCATGACATGTTTTCTTGATCATCCCATTCCCTAGACCATGACATGTTTTCTTGATCATCCCATTCCCTAGACATGACATGCTTTCTGATGGTCCCATTCCCTAGAACCATGACATGCTTTCTTGATGGTCCCATTCCCTAGACCATGACATGTTTCTTGATATCCCATTCCCTAGAAACCATGACATCTTTCTTGATGTCCCATTCCCTAGAACCATGACATGCTTCTTGATGGTCCCATTCCCTAGACATGACATGTTTTCTTGATCATCCCATTCCCTAGAACCATGACATGTTTTCTTGATCATCCCATTCCCTAGAACCATGACATGCTTTCTTGATGGTCCCATTCCCTAGAACCATGACATGCTTTCTGATGGTCCCTTCCCTAGAGCCTGACATGCTTTCTTGATCATCCCATTCCTAGAACCATGACATGCTTTCTTGATCATCCCATCCCTAGAACCATGACATGCTTTCTTGATGATTCCATTCCCTAGAACCATGACATGCTTCTTGATGGTCCATTCCCTAGACCATGACATGTTTTTCTTGATCATCCCATTCCCTAGAACCATGACATGCTTTCTTGATCATCCCATTCCCTAGAACCATGACATGCTTTCTTGATGGTCCCATTCCCTAGAACCATGACACGCTTTCTTGATGGTCCCATTCCCTAGAACCATGACATGCTTTCTTGATGGTCCCATTCCCTAGAACCATGACATGCTTCTTGATCGTCCCATTCCCTAGAACCATGACATGCTTTCTTGATGGTCCCATTCCCTAGAACAATGACATGCTTTCTGATGGTCCCATTCCCTAGAACCATGACATGCTTTCTTGATGGTCCCCATTCCTAGAACCATGACATGCTTTCTTGATCATCCCATTCCCTAGAACCTGAACATGCTTTCTTGATGGTCCCATTCCCTAGAACCATGACATGCTTTCTTGATGATTCAATTCCCTAGAACCCTGACATGCTTTCTCTGATGGTCCCATCCCTAGAACCTGACATGTTTTCTTGATCATCCATCCCTAGAACCATGACATGTTTTCTTGATCATCCCATTCCCTAGAACCATGACATGTTTTCTTGATCATCCCATCCCTAGAACTATGACATGTTTCTTGATCATCCCATTCCCTAGAACCATGACATGTTTTCTTGATCATCCCATTCCCTAGAACCATGACATGTTTTCTTGATCATCCCATTCCCTAGAACCATGGCATGCTTTCTTGATGGTCCATTCCCTGGAACTACCCCCGCTTTCCCTTGATGGTCCCATTCCCTAGAACCAGACATGCTATCTTATGGTCCATTCCCTAGAACCATGATATGCTTTCTTAATGGTCCAATTCCCTAGAACTATGGGCATGCTTCTTGATGGTTCCGTTCCCTAAAACACCGCGTGCTTTCTTGATGGTCCCATCCCTAGAAACCATGACATGTTTTCTTGATGGTCCCATTCCCTAGACCATGACATGCTTCTTGATCATCCCATTCCCTAGAACCATGACATGCTTTCTTGATGGTCCCATTCCCTAGAGCCATGACATGCTTTCTTGATCATCCCATTCCCTAGAACCATGACATGCTTTCTTGATGGTCCCATTCCCTAGAACCATGACATGCTTTCTTGATGGTCCCATTCCCTAGACCATGACATGTTTTCTTGATCATCCCATTCCCTAGAGCCATGACATGCTTTCTTGATGGTCCCCATTCCCTAGAGCTATGACAAGCTTCTTGATCATCCCATTCCCTAGAACCATGACATGCTTTCCTTGATGGTCCCATTCCCTAGAACCATGACATGCTTTCTTGATGGTCCCATTCCCTAGACCATGACATGTTTTCTTGATCATCCATTCCCTAGAACCATGACATGCTTTCTTGATGGTCCCATTCCCTAGAGCCATGACATGCTTTCTTGATCATCCCATTCCCTAGAACCACGACATGCTTTCTTGATCATCCCATTCCCTAGAACCATGACATGCTTTCTTGATGATTCCATTCCCTAGAACCATGACATGTTTTCTTGATCATCCCATTCCCTAGAACCATGACATGTTTTCTTGATCATCCCATTCCCTAGAACCATGACATGTTTTCTTGATCATCCCATTCCCTAGAACCATGACATGTTTTCTTGATCATCCCATTCCCTAGAACCATGACATGCTTTCTTGATCATCCCATTCCCTAGAACCATGACATGCTTTCTTGATCGTCCCATTCCCTAGAACCATGACATGCTTTCTTGATGGTCCCATTCCCTAGAACAATGACATGCTTTCTTGATGGTCCCATTCCCTAGAACCATGACATGCTTTCTTGATGGTCCCATTCCCTAGAACCATGACATGCTTTCTTGATCATCCCATCCCCTAGAACCATGACATGCTTTCTTGATGGTCCCATTCCCTAGAACCATGACATGCTTTCTTGATGATTCAATTCCCTAGAACCATGACATGCTTTCTTGATGGTCCCATTCCCTAGAACCATGACATGTTTTCTTGATCATCCCATTCCCTAGAACCATGGCATGTTTTCTTGATCATCCCATTCCCTAGAACCATGGCATGCTTTCTTGATGGTCCCATTCCCTAGAACCATGACATGCTATCTTAATGGTCCAATTCCCTAGAACCATGATATGCTTTCTTAATGGTCCAATTCCCTAGAACCATGACATGCTTTCTTGATGGTCCCATTTCCTAGAACCATGACATGTTTTCTTGATCATCCCATTCCCTAGAACCATGACATGTTTTCTTGATCATCCCATTCCCTAGAACCATGACATGCTTTCTTGATCGTCCCATTCCCTAGAACCATGACATGCTTTCTTGATGGTCCCATTCCCTAGAACAATGACATGCTTTCTTGATGGTCCCATTCCCTAGAACCATGACATGCTTTCTTGATGGTCCCATTCCCTAGAACCATGACATGCTTTCTTGATCATCCCATTCCCTTGAACCATGACATGCTTTCTTGATGGTCCCATTCCCTAGAACCATGACATGCTTTCTTGATGATTCAATTCCCTAGAACCATGACATGCTTTCTTGATGATTCAATTCCCTAGACCATGACATGCTTTCTTGATGGTCCCATTCCCTAGAACCATGACATTTTTCTGATCATCCCATTCCCTAGAACCATGACATGTTTTCTTGATCATCCCATTCCCTAGAACCATGATATGCTTTCTTAATGGTCCAATTCCCTAGAACCATGACATGCTTTCTTGATGGTCCCATTTCCTAGAACCATGACATGTTTTCTTGATCATCCCATTCCCTAGAACCATGGCATGCTTTCTTGATGGTCCCATTCCCTGGAACTACCCCGCGCTTTCTTGATGGTCCCATAACCTAGAACCATGACATGCTATCTTAATGGTCCAATTCCCTAGAACCATGACATGCTATCTTAATGGTCCAATTCCCTAGAACCATGATATGCTTTATTAATGGTCCCATTCCCTAAAACCACCGCGTGCTTTCTTGATAGTCCCTTGTGATTTCTTCCTTATATGACATAAATTCAGCTCAAAAAGGTCACTGCACTGTCGATGTTGTTGTCTATTTCTGTGGTATCTTTCCCCAGAATTTAGCCACCCCCCATGTCCTGTTACACCAACCTGCCCCTACCTGTATGACTGCAGCCGCTATCGCTGGAAGAAATCAGCCGCCCCAGATGTAGCCAGTTTGTGTATGCCTTCTAAAATGGCGCTCACAAAAATGTCTTATTTACTTCAAATCGGTTCATTGTCCCGGTTTTGTTGATTTCCACAAGTAATCGACCTCACTTTTGGCGCCATGCCGGTGCAGTTTTCTGCGTTCGTATTACGTGTATGTCTTTGTAAAGGAGAGTATATTTCATAGTGGCTACTGTGTTGTGGTGTACGGGAGTTGTCATTGCTGTTACAGTGTAGGCACAAAGTATTCACTTGCGTATTCGGTAGATCTAGAGCTAGTCCATGTGCACTGGAGTTTTCTGTGAATTATTTTATTGAAAATAGTGGTGTCGTAAAGTTTGCCTTTAGCTGATTTGCTTAAAAAGCAGCTTCATGAACTTTTACCGAATTTCTCAAGTTGTCCGTTTGTTTATTTACATAAAACAGTTAATTGCTCATTTACATAAAACAGTTAATTGCTCATTTACATAAAACAGTTAATTGCTCATTTACATAAAACAGTTGGTTGCTCAATTACATAAAACGGTTGCTCAAGTTACCCGGTATTAGCTATACCTAAAGCAGTGGTTGCCTCGTGTTGTCTGTTAGATTACATAACAGCAGTGGTTTCCTTGTGTTGTCTGTTATATTACATAAGCATGGTTTCCCTCGTGTTGTCTGTTCGATTACAGAAAGCGCGCGGTTTCCTTGTGTTGTCTGTTAGATTACATAGCAGTGTTTCCTGTGTTGTCTGTTAGATTACATAAAGCAGCGGTTTCCTCGTGTTGTCTGTTAGATTACATAGCAGCGTTTTCCTCGTGTTTCTGTTAGATTACATAAGCGTGTTTCCTGGTATGTCTGATGATTACATAAGCACGTGTTTCCTCGTGTTGTCTGTTAGATTACATAAGCAGTGGTTCCTGGTATTGTCTGATAGATTACATAAGCAGGCGGTTTCCTAGTGTTGTCTGTTAGATTACATAAAGCAGCGGTTTCCTCGTGTTGTCTGTTAGATTACATAAAGCAGTGGTTTCCTCGTGTTGTCTGTTAGATTACATAAAGCAGTGGTTTCCTGGTATTGTCTGATAGATTACATAAAGCAGCGGTTTCCTGGTGTTGTCTGTTAGATTACATAAAGCAACAGTTTCCTTGTGTTGTCTGATAGATTACATAAAGCAGCGGTTTCCTGGTGTTGTCTGATAGATTACATAAAGCAGCGGTTTCCTGGTGTTGTCTGTTAGATTACATAAAGCAGCGGTTTCCTGGTGTTGTCTGATAGATTACATAAAGCAGCGGTTTCCTGGTGTTGTCTGATAGATTACATAAAGCAGCGGTTTCCTGGTGTTGTCTGTTAGATTACATAAAGCAGCGGTTTCCTGGTGTTGTCTGTTAGATTACATAAAGCAGCGGTTTCCTGGTGTTGTCTGATAGATTACATAAAGCAGCGGTTTCCTGGTGTTGTCTGTTAGTTACATAAAGCAACAGTTTCCTTGTGTTGTCTGTTAGATTACATAAAGCAGCGGTTTCCTCGTGTTGTCTGTTAGATTACATAAAGCAGCCGTTTCCTGGTGTTGTCTGTTAGATTACATAAAACATTGTTTTCCTAGTGTTGTCTGTTAGATTACATAAAGCAGTGGTTTCCTGGTGTTGTCTGTTAGATTACATAAAACATTGTTTTCCTAGTGTTGTCTGTTAGATTACATAAAGCAGTGGTTTCCTGGTGTTGTCTGTTAGATTACATAAAACATTGTTTTCCTAGTGTTATCTGTTAGATTACATAAAACATTGTTTTCCTAGTGTTATCTGTTAGATTACATAAAACATTGTTTTCCTAGTGTTATCTGTTAGATTACATAAAACATTGTTTTCCTAGTGTTATCTGTTAGATTACATAAAGCAGTGGTTTCCTCGTGTTGTCTGTTAGATTACATAAAACATTGGTTTCCTGGTGTTGTCTGTTAGATTACATAAAACATTGGTTTCCTGGTGTTGTCTGTTAGATTACATAAAACAGTGGTTTACACATGTCGTCCTTTAGATTACCATAAAACAGTGGTTTCATCAAAGCTCATCCGTGAGTTAGTTTACAAAGAACTGTGGTTTCCATAAGTTACTGTGAGTTAGTTTACCAAGAACTGTGGTTTTCATAAATTTCTGTGAGTTAGTTTACCTAGAATTATGGTTTTGCTGAGGGCCGATTGTTTGCATCATGATTATCACGAGCAGGTGAGTAATTACCTCCCCATGTTCTACCTATCTCATCTCTGACAATCATAAATAGATTCATTGCCAAACAAAAAGTAGGTACATAAATAAATGATGGAAAACGAGAAGTTGGAGTGTGGCACAGTTATGACGTAACGGTTGTTAATATGGTAGTATACATGTTGTATTATAACGCAATTACAACATTTCGGCGACATATAACCTCATGGCAGAAACGGGAAGTCCCTTAAGATGGTTAATCATCCCACGGCACTGAATCAGTTAATATATTTGAGCCATGGTCTGAGGTGTCTCTCGCAGCCCAAGCCTGGTACTTCCCTGACCGGACTGTCGTCTCCTCCCACTGTTGTCCTTCTTTCCTCGTTCGGCTGCCGTATGTTTCTGTAATCTCAGTCGGATGTCCTGTACTACTCGTCGCCTACTACAGCTCCATGGGTATTGGAACACAAGAGCATCGGGCCGGTAAGCTAGTATGCTAGCCGCTGTTCTGCCTCGGCTGCGTCTGCCGTCCTGATATTACCAATTCTTTTCTGAACTTTCAAGCGAGGGGGGGTGTATTTATATCCAGTCTGCCCTAGTGACCTACAATGTTTCTGTTCTGGTTCAACTCTGACAGTTATCTTCATCTCCATTATGTCACTCCGGTTTGAACATCAAGAAGGTAGCGCATCGCCCTGCATGCTGTATCTCTTGTACATCTAAGAATAATACGCATAGCTTTTTTCTGTATCCTTTCCATCCTTTCCATCTGCTTATGCTCGTGTAGGTTAGAATTTGTCGGTAAGTTTTTTTTTTTTTTTAACCATTAATTAATCCCACTGCCCTTTACTGGCGTGAATAAAGGCGTTTTGTTATTGATTTGGAGCATCCATCCCAGATTGTGGAACAATAGTCCATATGTGTTTGTATGTGAGAAGTATAGAATATCTTTGAGACAGAGAACAAGTATTGGCAAGAAACAGACATATCACGCAAAAAATACTAAATGGCAGAGAGAGACACAGACAGACAGGCGCCAGAAGAGATAGAGATATAAGAGAGAAAAGATATTGGGTGAGAACAGAGATCCAGATAGAGACAGGTAATGGGAGAGAGGACAGATGGCAAGCAGAGAGAGAGAGAGAGAGAGAGAGAGAGAGAGATAGAGACGGGTGGGGGGGGGGGATAGGCTTGGAATAGACTGCTAAAGAACGCAACTACAGAATAATAGAATCAGCAGATTGTAATTGGTAAAGAACCACACACAACAATATAATTGTCAAAGGTATGCCGCGGGATCTGTGGCTTATGTCTGGTGTCTACTATTTGAAGCCTTCACTAGAATAGACAATACGGACTCACCTGTCTACATCGACACTACATGCAGCGCCTGTGTCCATGTTAGCTGCGGTCTGGACACGAGTCCCGAGAACACTGAGGTTCTACTGCTACTCACTGTTTGAAAGATCTGACTGAAGGCACCGCAGCTGAGCACACTGACGGTTAGAGCATCGTGGAGTGACGTTTGGGTGGGCAATTAAAGCTGGTCAGATCCTAGCTGAGCTGAATAGAAACTATAGGTTCACAACCTCGAGAATAAAGCGAATGCGATCACCGTGGCCTTCGAGTGGCCTGTGGTTGCTCGAATCGCCAGAGCAGTCAGTGTCTTGATTCTCAGCCAGCATTGGTTGTTGTTGTGTTCTGCTTATGTCGTGGGGAGGTTCTCTTGAAGTTTCAACGCCTATGGCTAACACCTTTCCTCCCATTTCCCCCATGAGCAGTATTTGTCTAGTATCAAGTAAATTCCCTATCGATTTGCTACACCTGTCATAGGATCCTTACATACCAACTTTGGGTACAACTCGATGAACAGATATGGCGTTTCAAACATAAGCGCTTCACTCTTAATAGATAAGTCCTGGTCATGCCGGAGGTTGAGGCAATGAACGAGTGGTTCTGTTGTCCTGAGCGGCACTAGTTGGCTCACCCTCGATGAACCAGGAAGATTTCTTGAAGGCCATTTATGAACGGTAGCTAATTGTAGATACAAAAACAGATGAAATAAGTGTGGTTCCTGCAAACAAGGACGTATAAAGGGATGAATTTGATGTGTTTACAACCCGTGTGTTCCAGGAACAATAAGCATCTACACACTACATGTGGTGAGGGGGTGCGGAAACCATGGGTTTGTCGGAAATGATGTGTGATTGTTACAATCAACAACCAAGATGAATACTCAGATCTCGTCCACATTTTCGATATCGAGTCTCGTGCTATCAAGACAATCTGTGGATATGGTTCAATATATGGCACAGTGGCATACCTCCGCTATACTGTACTGACATGAAAACCTTGTTTGGTAAACACTGAAGTCAACGGGCGATGGAGATCTTTGTAAAGTCAACATATGATTGAAAATATAGTAAAGTCTACGGGTGATTGAACAAATTGTAAAGTCTACGGGTGATTGAAAACATTGTAAATTCTACGGGTGATTGAAAACATTGTAGAGACTACGGGTGATTGAAAACATTGTAAATTCTACGGGTGATTGAAAACATTGTAAATTCTACGGGTGATTGAAAACATTGTAGAGACTACGGGTGATTGAAAATATTGTAAATTCTACGGGTGATTGAAAACATTGTAAAGTCTACGGGTGATTGAAAACATTTTAAAGTCTACGGGTGATTGAAAACATTGTAAAGTCTACGGGTGATTGAACAAATTGTAAAGTATACGGGTGATTGAACAAATTGTAAAGTCTACAGGTGATTGAAAACATTGTAAAGTCTACTGGTGATTTAAAATTACTGTAAAATCTGGACTTATTCTCTTGGGCAGGCAATCAACCAGGAGAGCCATGACTGGGACAAGCGATCAAGTCTTCCACGCATGAAAAGTTTTGATGCCATTGTGTTCGACGTGCTGCGGGTATCGCCGGAGGATTTTGCTGTAAGTCATGTCTGGTTTCCTGTAGAGCTAGCTAGCGGTGTGTCTGGAGAGAACACTCGTGTTTTGTCATCTACACTTGTTGTTGTTGTTGTTGTTGTTGTTGTTGTTGTTGTTGTTGTTGTTGCTGCTGCTGCTGCTGCTGCTGCTGCTGCTGCTGCTGCTGCTGCTGCTGCTGATTACAGTAACTTGCTACTTGGTGGGCACTCTAGCGAAGTTGATAGCGAACTGCGTGGGTAGTATGAGCACGGTCGGACGCGGTTTGACGCCCGGGTACCGTCGCTTGAGATAAAGATTGGCTACCTATTCTTCAGGCCTATACAATTTGATGGCGCTTCCACATCGCAGGCCCATGGCAAAATCTGCCTCGGAACAAATTATTTTATTATTAAAACTTGCTTCTTACCATTTCAGTTACTTACCGTCCATGGCTGATACGAAGTGTTTTGAATTCGACACCGTAAATCTACCATTAACTTATTGATGAGAAATTGGTGTGATGGTTTTCTCTTGCCTTCTTAATATTTAAGTGCTATAAATATTGTTTCTGAACTGAGCAGTATTTAACCGAAAGATCCTGCTTTGTGGTAGAGTAGTACCTACACCCTTACGGGAGTTCTTAATTCGATCCCCGGACGGGGTCTTGTAGCAACTGGGGTTGGTTAGTTAGTCGAGGTTCCAACTTCACGGCAACGGGTCGTCCCCATTATGCTCCGTTCCTGTGCCAGTGACTATCACACAAAATGCTCTCCACTGTCCAATGTGAAAAGTGGAATAGGCAGGAGTCTCGGCAATCCAACAGCCCAGCACAGGTACACTGTGCATAATGCAAATAATAATAAAGCACTGGGGTTTGCATGTCAACTGGTGCGTGTGTGAGCCATGTTGCCAAGTATTAAAACCAAAGATACCTCTACATTCTAATGTCATCGTCATCCACGTTTGCTATTAAGCGTTATGGGGAGAAATAGTTGACGTTACAGCGCCCGATGGGTGGCACTGAATAGTGGCATTCCGTGTGATTGTACAATGTCTTTGATGTCGTCAATCCATTTTCTTCTGGGACGTCCTGTTGCTCTGGTAGCAGATCTTCTTTGATGTAGTGCCAGTGCTGGTAGTTGATGGTGTTGCAAGACCACAACGAACACTGTTTACTCCGCCCCGCTGACATTCTTGGGTAACCAGGGTCAAAGAGAAGCTGTCAAAATATTGATTCACTGTGGAATAGTGGCTAGTGTAGTTCTGACACATGTATATCTGAACACGGCATGATGAGATGCATTGACCATTTCTCTAGTTCTGACTCATGTATATATGAACACGGCATGATGAGATGCATTGACCATTTCTCTAGTTCTGACTCATGTATATCTGAACACGGCATGATGAGATGCATTGACCATTTCTCTAGTTCTGACTCATGTATATCTGAACACGGCACGATGAGATGCATTGACCATTTCTCCAGTTCTGACTCATGTATATCTGAACACGGCATGATGAGATGCATTGACCATTTCTCTAGTTCTGACTCATGTATATCTGAACACGGCATGATGAGATGCATTGACCATTTCTCCAGTTCTGACTCATGTATATCTGAACACGGCATGATGAGATGCATTGACCATTTCTCTAGTTCTGACTCATGTATATCTGAATACGGCATGATGAGATGCATTGACCATTTCTCTAGTTCGATACCAGGGCTGGGGTTGAAGAAGGAAACCTCGGCGCCAGTCAAACTGCACCCATTGTGAACGTTTCGGCTTGCCAGCTGTTATCGTTGGTTAGCTGGTTGCTTGAGTGCTGTTAAACTGGTTGCTTGAGTGCTGTTAAACTGGTTGCTTGAGTGCTGTTAAACTGTTTGCTTTTGTCATAGTTGTTTAGTTTTATGACACTCTGGTTTTGTGACAGTTTTTGTTTGATTTTGTGGTAGTTAACTGTCTGGTTTTTCAAGTATTAGATATTTAATGTTGTGGTAAACTGGTTTTTTAAGTGTTAGATGTTTGATTTTGTGATAGTTTTGTTTGATTATTTTTTGGCCAGTTTGTGTGTTTTTGTTTGGGGGGGGGGGGGGGGGGGGAGAGAAACTTCCTTTTCTTACAGTTAATGTTGGTTGTGTAAATGTGTTCGTGTGTTTGTGTGTGTGTGCACGTGTTTTTTTTTTCCTTGGTTTACCAATGAACACATGTAAAAATAAACTGCCGTCCTCTCATTGGTTTTGTAAATGTGTGCGTGTGTTTGTCTGAGCGCAGTACACTTCCCCTGCACCCTTTGTCTGGTGATCAGCCGCACGTGATTTCTGGGTGAGCGGAAATCTGTTCTTTGTCTAGCCATGATTGGTCCGATCTCCTGGCAGGGACTTGCGTGGACACACTCACGTGCGCGCGCGAATACACAGGAACAAGGAAATGACTCCGTTGAAAGGTCACATCAACACGAGATCTGGGCAACGGGAGAAGGGGGTTGTCAGCCATTGGAAGACACCGGTGTCCGTTTACAGCGTTTAGTGTTACCCTATAGCAGACTATAGGAGCAGGAGTCGGTTCTACTACTTGGCTCGTCCACTGGGTGGCGGATAATAGGGTGGCTTCTATATATGTCGTAGAAGTCCGTTTTGTGTCCATGGTATGCCCTTGTAGAAGTCCATTTTGTGCCCACAAATTATGCCCATATAGAGGTCCATTTTGTGCGTTAAGCCCATATAGAGGTATGTTTTGTTTCCATAAGTTATGCCCATATAGCGATCCGTTTTGTGTCGACATGTTATGCCCTTATAGAGGTCAGCTTTGTGTCTTCAAATTATGCCCTTATAGAGATCCGTTTTGTGTCATGTTATGCCCTTATAGAGGTCAGCTTTGTGTCTTCAAATTATGCCCTTATAGAGATCCGTTTTGTGTCATGTTATGCCCTTATAGAGGTCAGCTTTGTGTCTTCAAATTATGCCCTTATAGAGATCTGTTTTGTGTCGACATGTTATGCCCTTATAGAGGTCAGCTTTGTGTCTTCAAATTATGCCCTTATAAAGATCCGTTTTGTGTCGACATGTTATGCCCTTATAGAGGTCAGCTTTGTGTCTTCAAATTATGCCCTTGTAGCGATCCGTTTTGTGTCGACATGTTATGCCCTTATAGAGGTCAGCTTTGTGTCTTCAAATTATGCCCTTGTAGAGGTCAGCTTTGTGCCAACATGTTATGCCCCTGTAGAGGTTTGTTTTGTGTCCACAAGTTATGCCCTTACAGAGGTCCATTTTGTGCCCACAAGTTATGCCCACACTTTGTCTTTGTAAAGTCAGCGATGGCCACGAGTTGTGCCCATGTAGAGGTCCCAGACTGAATGATTCTGGCTTTTAGTCCTCAGAAAACCCATTAGCAGAAGCAGTTTTCAAATGTAGTCATGACATTTTGGTGATATGATAGTTGTAGTTTATTTGTCTGTCTGCTCATACTGTGTAATCTTATCTACTGTATGATTTTATGTGTGTGTATTGTATAATTTTGTTTACTTATTTTGTATAAGCGTATTTGTCTATGTATGCTATGTCTTGTGTTTATACTGTGTCTGCTTTTATGCTTTATAATTTTGTTTGTTTATGCTGTATGTTGTCTGCTTATGTTGTATAAATGTCCATGTATAAACTTGTCTGTTTTCTGTTTATACTGTGTGTCTGCCTTTCCTGTATGCCTGTTTCTGCTGTATAATTTTATCTGTCTGTTTCTGCTGTATAGTGTGTCTGTGTATGTGTGATGTATAATGTTGTATGTCTGTTTGTTAAATAATATTTGTCTGTTTATGCTGTATGTTTTCTATCTGTTTCTGCTGTAATGGTGTCTGGTGTTGATGTTGTTTTTGCCTGTTTACTTACAGAGTCAGATAACTTTATTGGATCTTCCAGTCTTCAAGTCCATCCAACCTGATGTGAGTATCGCCCGCAGAGAAGAATGGCAGCAGAGTTAGGCCTTTGTTTGGTTGAATGAGAGACTTTAGAGAATGTAGAGAGTATGTGTGAATAAGAGTACTTTTATGTATGAATGAAGAGTACTTTAGAGAGACAGGTGCTTGAATGTGTGATTGAGTGTACTTAGAGAGACAGTTAATGATTTCATCATCTAGTGTGGACAGCGAAGGGTTCAGTCAACTGTTAGGTGGGTGATCTACTGATTTTGGGGCAGTAAATCATGTGTGTGCGTGTGTGCATCTCCTTCTCTCCGTCCATCCGTCCTAACCCCCCAAAATAAACCTAGACTAGACTAAGGCAGCATTACACCTGAGTGTTAAGTCGAGCAACTAACTACACTGCCTGACCATCTCAGGGTAAAAGGGAAACAATCATAAGGTAACTACACCTCTGGGTAAAAGAATGAGGAAACAATCATAAGGTAACTACACCTCTGGGTAAAAGAAGGGGGGAACAAATCATAAGGTGACTACACCTCTGGGTAAAAGAAGGGGGGAACAAATCAAAAGGTAAACCCCAGGGTAAAATGGAAATAAACCCTGAAGTGAATCTAAACCTCAGGTTAGGAGGGTAAACAAATCATTTTATAACTTTATATCCCAGGGCAACAGGACAACAAAGCATAAATTAAGCCTGCATCTCAGTGTAGATCTTCTTGCCAATTCGTACTATGAAATTATTGTGTATGCAGATGAGTTGGTGTAATGTGTTTAGGATGTAACACTGACAGTGGCATGAACACAGGCAGGCAAGGGGTCGATGTCAGCTTTCACGGTTTGCTATGGGAGGAGAAGACCGGCCACCGATTTCTCCCTGCCCTCAGGCCTACAAAATGTCCTACAGGAGGACCCTGCTGCGGGACTTCTTTCTTTTTTTACGCTTATCACAGAGCTGCAATCTTTGCACCTTAAGCCAACACATCCATCTTCATCCCAACATTTGTTGGCTGGGTTAGCCTTCCCAGGCAGTTTCACAGGACATTTCACTGTGTCGCTGTGGTTTCATCATCTGATCCATTCTGTCAACTGTGGGCACGCCCCACATGCCCATCCAGAACAGTATTGAGACCCTCAAGGGAATGCAGGGGCAACACATGGGTATTCCCTACTAACCAAGGAAGCTACCTTAAACAATGGCATCATTCTGGGCTCACTCACAGCATCTTCACATCCTACACATTTTTTTAGCCTCATGACTATCTAATGGGCCTCCCATTCACCATGTACTGGGCCTTCCATTTGTCATGTACTGGGCCTCGCATTTGTCATGTACTGGGCCTCGCATTTGTCATGTACTGGGCCTCCCATTCGCCATGTACTGGGCCTTGCATTTGTCATGTACTGGGCCTCCCATTTGTCATGTACTGGGCCTCCCATTTGTCATGTACTGGGCCTCCCATTTGTCATGTACTGGGCCTCGCATTCGCCATGTACTGGGCCTCGCATTCGCCATGTACTGGGCATCCCATTCGCCATGTACTGGGCCTCGCATTTGTCATGTACTGGGCCTCCCATTCGCCATGTACTGGGCATCCCATTCGCCATGTACTGGGCCTCGCCTTTGTCATGTACTGGGCCTCGCCTTTGTCATGTACTGGGCCTCCCATTTGTCAGGTACTGGGCCTCGCATTTGTCAGGTACTGGGCCTCCCATTTGTCATGTACTGGGCCTCCCATTTGTCATGTACTGGGCCTCCCATTTGTCATGTACTGGGCCTCCCATTTGTCATGTACTGGGCCTCCCATTTGTCATGTACTGGGCTTCCCATTTGTCATGTACTGGGCCTCCCATTTGTCATGTACTGGGCCTCCCATTTGTCATGTACTGGGCCTTTATCAACCAATAGGATTCAATCTTTAGACTCATCATGACATTGAAGACTTCCCCACAAAAAAGCCCTTTCAGTCCATTATTTCAGTGCTAACAGCTCTCATAACATAATATCATGTTTCTAGCAAGGGTATTGGTTAATGATTGCTTCATTGGTGTTCATGAAAAGCAGCTTTTCCACACAGAGCACCAGTCTTGGAGAACATGCAGAGGCACTATTTTTGTCCTTTGCTTTCTGTACATGAGACTTTTGTCTGTCTATTGTACTTAATCATTCAGAAAGCAATGGAAAACTTGCCAAGACATTAATAACAGCAAAAAATGTTGGTGTTGACTGCAAATGTCTTGTAAAGGATATGCATTTAACTTTTTATTGTACTTAAACATCCTGACATGTGGCTTTTGTCTACAGGAGCTGACTTCGTGTGCATGGACAACAAAGGAGAAACTCATCAAAGCACCCAACGTGGTTGCTTTCACACGCAGGTTTAACCATGTAAGTACATCCACCATTGACAGGTTTAACCATTTAAGTGCATCCGCCACTCACGGGTTGAAATGATTTATGTAAGTACATCTGCTACTCACAAGGCTAGCCATTTAAGTACATCCGCTACTCACAAGGCTAGCCATTTATGTAAGTACATCCGCCACTCACAGGTTTAACCATTTATATGAATACGTCCACCACTCACAAGGGTAGCCATTTATGTAAGTACATCCACCACTCACAGGTTTAACCATTTATATGAATACGTCCACCACTCACAAGGGTAGCCATTTATGTAAGTACATCCACCACTCACACGGTTAGCCATTTATGTAAGTACATCCACCACTCACAATGTTAGCCATTTATGTAAGTACATCGCCATTCACAAGGGTTAGCCATTTATGTATGTCATGCCCTCACAGTGTTAACCATTTATGTAAGTACATCCACCACTCACAATGTTAGCCATTTATGTAAGTATGTCTGGCACTCAGTGTTAGTCATTTATGTAAGTGCGTCCGGCACTCCGTGTTAGTCATTTATGTAAGTTCGTCCGGCACTCACAATGTTACCCATTTATGTAAGTACATCAGATTTAAACATTAAGCACTAGCTGGTGTGCAGCTTAGTTTGTAAGCATAAGGGTCAACATTTGTATGTGGGGTATGAATTTTGTAAAAATCTCAGAAGATAACAGCTGTATGTACTTTTGTTTACTTGCAGGTAAACTTTTGGGTGCAGAAAGAAATCTTGAACTGCCAGACTCTCAAGACCAGGGCTGAAGTTCTGGCTCACTTTATCAAGATTGCCAAGGTTTGTCAGTTTGTAGACTGTTTGTGGCTGCAGTTGTTAACAAGGTTTGTCAGTTTATAGACATGTTTGTGGCTGCAGTTGTTAACAAGGTTTGTCAGTTGATAGACATGTTTTGTGGCTGCAGTTGTTAACAAGGTTTGTCAGTTTATAGACATGTTTGTGGCTGCAGTTGTTAACAAGGTTTGTCAGTTTATAGACATGTTTGTGGCTGCAGTTGTTAACAAGGTTTGTCAGTTTATAGACATGTTTGTGGCTGCAGTTGTTAACAAGGTTTGTCAGTTTATAGACATGTTTGTGGCAGACATTGTCAGCTAGGTTTGTCATTTTATAGACATGCTTGTGTCTGCAGTTAACACGGTTTGTCAGTTTATAGACATGTTTGTGGCTGCAGTTGTTAACAAGGTTTGTCAGTTTATAGACATGTTTGTGGCGGACATTGTCAGCTTAGTTTGTCAGTTCATAGACATGCTTGTGTCTGCAGTTAACGTTTGTCAGTTTATAGACATGTTTGTGGCAGACATTGTCAGCTTAGTTTGACAGTTTATAGACATGCTTGTGTCTGCAGTTTTTAACAAGGTTTGTCAGTTTATAGACAGTTTGTGGCAGACATAGTCAGCTAGGTTTGTCAGTTTATAGACATGTTTATTGCTGCAGTTGTTAATGAGGTTTGTCAGTTCATAGACAGTTTGTGGCTGACATTGTTAGCTAGGTTTGCCCATTTATAGACATGTTTGTGTCTGCAGTTGTTAACGAGGTTTGTCATTTTATAGACACTGTTTGTGGCAAACATAGTCAGCTAGGTTTGTCAGTTTATAGACAGTTTGTGGCTGCAGTTGTAAACAAGGTTTGTCCATTTATAGACATGTTTGTGTCTGCAGTTGTTAACAAAGTTTGTCAGTTTGTAGACAGTTTGTGGCAGACACTTATCTAGTTTGGTCCATTTATAGACATGTTTGTATCTGCAGTTGTTAACAAGGTTTGTCAGTTTATAGACACTATTTGTGGCAGACAGTCAGCTAGGTTTCTGTTTATAGACATGTTTATTGCTGCAGTTGTTAACAAGGTTTGTCAGTTTATAGACAGTTTGTGGCTGACATTGTTATCTAGTTTTTGTCCATTTATAGACATGTTTATTGCTGCAGTTGTTAACAAGGTTTGCCAGTTTATAGACAGACACTGTGGCAGGCATAGTCAGCTAGGTTTTTCAGTTAGACATGTTTATTGCTGCAGTTAATGAGGTTTGTCAGTTTATAGACACTTTGTGGCTGACATTGTTGTCTAGGTTTGTCCATTTATAGACATGTTTGTGTCTGCAGTTGTTAATGTTTGCCAGTTTATAGACAGTCTGTGGCAGACATCTAGTTTGTCCATTTAAAGACATGTTTGTGTCTGCAGTTGTTAACAAGGTTTGTCAGTTTATAAACAGTTTGTGGCAGACATAGTCAGCTAGGTTTGCCAGTTTTATAGACATGTTTGTGTCTGCAGTTGTTAACGAGGTTTGCCAGTTTATAGACAGTTTGTGGCAGACATCTAGTTTCTTCATTTATAGACATGTTTGTGTCTGCAGTTGTTAACAAGGTTTGTCAGTTTATAGACACTGTTTGTGGCAGACATAGTCAGCTAGGTTTGTCAGTTTATAGACATGTTTGTGGTCCCAGTTGTTAACAAGGTTTGTCAGTTTATACACACTGTTTGTGGCAGACATTGTTATCTAGGTTTGTCCATTTGTAGACATGTTTGTGTCTGCAGTTGTTAACAAGGTTTGTCAATTTATAGACACTGTTTGTGGCAGACATTATCTAGTTTCTCCATTTATAGACATGTTTGTGTCTGCAGTTGTTAACAAGGTTTGTCAGTTTATTGACACTGTTTGTGGCATAGTCAGCTAGGTTTTTCAGTTTATAGACATGTTTGTGGCTGCAGTTGTTGTGGCAAAGTGGTCAAGCCGTTTAACTCGGGCTCTGAAGGTTGTGGGTTCGATTTCAGGCCGCGTCCTTCGGTTCACAAATTAAATTTTTCGGAGACTCCTGTGGGTCGTCGCTAGAGCTACGGAGTTTGTGCTTTGTGCAGCGCTTTCCGCGCTGCGGAAAGAGACTGAGCCATATGGGATAAACCCGGTGCAATGAAGTCGACCCTGTCGACTTTTAAGCGATTTTTTTTTTTTTTTTTTTTTTTTTTGGTGTTAACAAGGTTTGTCAGTTTGTAGACACTGGCTGCAGTTGTTACAAAGGTTTGCAGTGTATAAACAGTTTGTGGCAGACGTTGTTGGCAAGGTTTGTCAGTTTCTAAACAATGAATGGCATACATTGTTGGCAAGGTTTGTCAATTTATAGCTAATCTAATGCAGACATTTACAGCCCTTACATATTTATAGTTCTTCTGCTGCAGACATTTATAGTCAATAAATCTAATTATAGCCCACCTTATGCAGACAGTTATAACCCCTATATAATTCTAGCTCACCTTATGCAGACATTTATAGTCCCAATATATTTAAAGCTCACCTAATGCAGACATTTATAGGCCCTATATATTTAAAACTAACCTAATGCAGACATTTATAGGCCCTATTATTTCTTCTTCTTCTTCGTTCATCCGGATTTTTTTTTTCCGGATGTGATTGCGTTGTGCCTGTTTACAGCAGAGCTGCGTTCTTGCACCGTTAGGCCGACACATCCGACTTCTGCGGGCATTTGTTGACCGGGTTAACCTTCCCGGGGGCCCTATTATTTGTAACCAAGAGGTGAAGAAAAGCCACTGGCATTGGATAGGATTGAGAACATTTGAGCATAGCATAACTACAAAGGCCTTTGTCTGGAATCAATAGGGCACAAGAAACACAGGAAGATCTGAAAACATGGAGAAAAGTAGAAATAGAAATAAATATGGAGAGGACATGGGTAGAACTGCATGGGATATCTAAGGATAAGAGGGGTTGGGGTGAGTTGGTTGAGGACTAACTCAATGGGAAATACAAGGTTAAAGAAGATACTGTAAAACATCAGTTTTCATTGCTTTCGGTCTTCGTCGGTTGTCTCTGATTTCATCAGCATGTCTACATGACCACGCTGCTAATTTTATGAAAACAAAGGGGCCCATGCGTTCTTCTGCTCATTTTGACATTGTTTTTCGTTGTGTGAGCATCACTTGATGATAATAAAATACGAGAGCGGCATTCAGATTGCTGAAAGTGGCCGCTTGTACCAGAAATCACCATCCACAATAAGTTCCATTATGGCGAAAAATAAAACAATAAAGGAGGCTAATGTAGCGAAAGGCGTGAATGTGCTAATGAAACAAAGATCGCAAACAATTGAAGATGTCAGTTATTATTAATTTGGATAAATCAAAACCAGTTAGATGGCGATTCTGTTTCGGAGGCAGTCGTATCTGAAAAGGCTAGACTGTTGTATGCCGATCTCATTAAGAAAATGCCTGGACAAGTGCTAGTGTACTTAGTGATTTTAAGGCCTGCAGAGGATGGTTTGAAAAATTAATGAGGCGCACTGGCATATACATTGTTGCTAGGCACTGACGAAAGTGCGAGTTTGGACAAATCTGGGGCCGAAAAATAATATTAAACACTATTTTATTATCTATAAAATGTGTTTCTGGTATGTCTTTCGGAGTTCTAGAACAAATTAATTAAATTTATATTGATTCATATGGAAATAACCCCGGGAAGGTTAACCCGGTCAACAAATGCCCGCAGAAGTCGGATGTGTCGGCCTAACGGCGCAAGAACGCAGCTCTGCTGTAAACAGGCACAATGCAATCACATCCGGAAAAAAAACTCCGGATGAACACAGAAGAAGATATGGAAATAATTGCATCGGTTTCGGATTTTGCTGATGGCTTTCGGACGGATTATCGACGAAAACTGAGGTTTTACTGCATATTTGTAATTTGCTGATATTTGCAGGCATTTATAGTCCCTTCATATGTATAGCTGATCTGATTTGCCTAATGGAGAGATTTGTATATATTTATAGCTGACCTGCTGCGGGCATTTATAGTCCCTTTATATGTATAGCTGATCTGGTGCAGACATTTAGTCATGTATACATGAGAGATTGTGCATTCAGCTGTGCCTGTTGTCTCCAGAAACTACAAGACCTCAACAACCTGCATGCTGAGATGGCCGTCATCTCTGCCCTGCAGAGTGCTGCTATATTCAGATTGTCACATACATGGATGGTAGGTTGTAGGTCCTCGTTGAAAGCTATGTTGCTTTTGTGTACATGCTCCAGTGTACATGCGTTGAGAGCTTACTTCTTTTTTTTTTTTGGTTCAGTTGCACATTTTGCATTTTTTGTCTGTTTTGTTCACAATTATTACATAGAATGTTTGTTTGTTGTTGTTTTGATCAGTTATACATTGACATGTTTGTTTGGCTGTTTTGTTCTCAATTTCACATGGATATAGTTGTTGTTTTTTGTTCAGTTGTGTGTTGTTCTGTTGTTTTTTTTTAAATTTCACATAGGCATAATTGTTTATTGTTGTTTTGTTCAGCTGTGTAGACAAGTTTCTGTTGAGTTTTGTTCACAATTAACATGGACTTGTTTATTGTTGTTGTTTTGTTAAGTTGCACATATAAATATAGTTTTGTGACCATATATAATTTTCTGTCATGTTTTCTTCACATATATAATTGTAGTCTATATTGTGCACTGTGTTTAAAGCTGTGTGACACTACATGTTTGCAGACAGTCATGCTCCAGATTTGATATGTCACAACCAGAATCAGAATCATTGTTTTTCTGGGAAGTTGGCTGAGGCATTAATCACATTATTCAGAATGTGTATAGCAGTAAGAGATTGTCCCCAGCTGGCATTTCCTGTGCCATCTATCCATCCATCATGTGCCATGCCGGTAAGCGTGGGCGGTCATGTTCTGCCATCTCACTCGATCACCAGTCGTGGATCAGCTCCGTGTTTGTCTCAACCATGCCACAAGGCCAAGCCATCCAGGTACTTGCTTCTAGGTCTTCCCCTTGGTCTGTTCCCCTCGATCTTACTAGTTGTCACCAAGTTCTCCAAATCATTTCTTCTCATAACATACCCAAAGCAAAAAATTGTGACTGTCTACGTCTAATGTCTCTAATCAGTTTACGATCTTCATTTGTTTCTTGAAGGACTTGTTCATTGGTCTTTCTGGCTGTCCATGGTATTCTTTGCATTTTCCTCAGAAACCACATTTCTACAGCCATCAGATGTTTTTCAACCTGACTGCCCATTGTCCAAGCTTCACATCCATATAAAAGAACACGTCTATGTAGCATCTCAACACACTTTTTCTCATTTCAATTGACATCTTTTTATTGGTCAGTATGTTTTTCACCTTGCTAAAGGCTACCTTAGACATGGCAATTCTTGTTCTAAACTCTTCAAGGCATCTCCCATCAGATGTTATGACTGTTCCAAGATTCCTGCGCCATACCTCACACATTGTCTCTGACTTGTGTTCAACGTGAGGAGATTGTCGTTGGGCTGTGTAGACAAGATCAGCCACTGAGGAGTGCATACAAGATGATTACATCTCTTCTCAACACTTCACTGAGGTAATTGGAGGAAGAGGAAGCCTCTTAGGTCACAGGATCAAATCTCTCACTGGGCACAACTTTGTGTAGCCTGTCCACAGAAGGGGTCTCCACTCTGGCTAGCATTCCAAAGATCACCATGTCTCTCCACATTTGTGAAGTTCATTTACTGATCTTGCACACCTCTCTGGTTTCTGGGCTTGGTGAGGGGAAAGAGAGCTCTGGTTTCTGGGGTTTGGTGAGGGGAAAGAGAGCTCTGGTTTCTGGGTTTGGTGAGGGGAAAGAGAGCTATGGTTTCTGGGTTTGGTGAGGGGAAAGAGAGCTCTGCAGCAATCTGGGGATGGCACTTCATTCCTGGATTGGGAGGACAGTCTCCACATGAATCTCACTCCAGTAGATGGTCTTTTTCAGGGCTCAGGCAACCTTGCTGTCAGTGTGTCTTACTTGAGTTACAGCAATCTTCCAGGGAATCACTGACAGACGTGTGTCAGAGATTGTCTGTGCTGTATGTCAGAGATTGTCTGTGCTGTGTGTCAGAGATTGTCTGTGTTGTGTATCAGAGATTGTCTGTGCTGTGTGTCAGAGATTGTCTGTGCTGTGTGTCAGAGATTGTTTGTGTTGTGTGTCAGAGATTGTCTGTGCTGTGTGTCAGAGATTGTTTGTGTTGTGTATCAGAGATTGTCTGTGCTGTGTGTCAGAGATTGTCTGTGCTGTGTGTCAGAGATTGTTTGTGTTGTGTGTCAGAGATTGTCTGTCAGAGATTGTCTGTGCTGTGTGTCAGAGATTGTCTGTGTTGTGTGTCAGAGATTGTCTGTGCTGTGTGTCAGAGATTGTTTGTGTTGTGTGTCAGAGATTGTCTGTGCTGTGTGTCAGAGATTGTTTGTGTTGTGTATCAGAGATTGTCTGTGCTGTGTGTCAGAGATTGTCTGTGCTGTGTGTCAGAGATTGTTTGTGTTGTGTATCAGAGATTGTCTGTGCTGTGTGTCAGAGATTGTCTGTGCTGTGTGTCAGAGATTGTTTGTGTTGTGTGTCAGAGATTGTCTGTCAGAGATTGTCTGTGCTGTGTGTCAGAGATTGTCTGTGTTGTGTGTCAGAGATTGTCTGTGCTGTGTGTCAGAGATTGTTTGTGTTGTGTGTCAGAGATTGTCTGTGCTGTGTGTCAGAGATTGTTTGTGTTGTGTATCAGAGATTGTCTGTGCTGTGTGTCAGAGATTGTCTGTGTTGTGTGTCAGAGATTGTCTGTCAGAGATTGTCTGTGCTGTGTGTCAGAGATTGTCTGTGTTGTGTGTCAGAGATTGTCTGTGCTGTGTGTCAGAGATTGTCTGTGCTGTGTGTCAGAGATTGTCTGTGCTGTGTGTCAGAGATTGTTTGTGTTGTGTATCAGAGATTGTCTGTGCTGTGTGTCAGAGATTGTTTGTGTTGTGTGTCAGAGATTGTCTGTCAGAGATTGTCTGTGCTGTGTGTCAGAGATTGTTTGTGCTGTGTGTCAGAGATTGTCTGTGCTGTGTGTCAGAGATTGTCTGTGCTGTATGTCAGAGATTGTTTGTGTTGTGTATCAGAGATTGTCTGTGTGTTAGAGATTGTGTGGCGTGTCAGAGATTGTCTGTCAGAGATTGTCTGTGCTGTGTGTCAGAGATTGTCTGTGCTGTGTGTCAGAGATTGTCTGTGCTGTATGTCAGAGATTGTCTGTGCTGTGTGTCAGAGATTGTCTGTGTGTTAGAGATTGTGTGGCGTGTCAGAGATTGTCTGTCAGAGATTGTCTGTGTGGTGTGTCGGAGATTGTCTGTGCTGTGTGTCAGAGATTGTTTGTGTTGTGTATCAGAGACTGTCTGTGCTGTGTGTCAGAGATTGTCTGTGTGTTAGAGATTGTGTGGCGTGTCAGAGATTGTCTGTCAGAGATTGTCTGTGCTGTATGTCAGAGATTGTCTGTGCTGTGTGTCAGAGATTGTCTGTGTGTTAGAGATTGTGTGGCGTTTCAGAGATTGTCTGTCAGAGATTGTCTGTCAGAGATTGTCTGTGTGGTGTGTCAGAGATTGTCTGTGCTGTGTGTCAGAGATTGTTTGTGTTGTGTATCAGAGATTGTCTGTGCTGTGTGTCAGAGATTGTCTGTGTGTTAGAGATTGTGTGGCGTGTCAGAGATTGTCTGTCAAAGATTGTCTGTGCTGTATGTCAGAGATTGTTTGTGCTGTGTGTCAGAGATTGTTTGTGTTGTGTATCAGAGATTGTCTGTGCTGTGTGTCAGAGATTGTCTGTGTGTTAGAGATTGTGTGGCGTGTCAGAGATTGTCTGTCAGAGATTGTCTGTGCTGTATGTCAGAGATTGTTTGTGCTGTGTGTCAGAGATTGTTTGTGTTGTGTATCAGAGATTTTTTGTGTTGTGTATCAGAGATTGTCTGTGCTGTGTATCAGAGATTGTCTGTGCTGTGTGTCAGAGATTGTCTGTGCTGTGTGTCAGAGATTGTCTGTGCTGTGTGTCAGAGATTGTCTGTGTTGTGTGTCAGAGATTGTCTGTGTGGTGTGTCAGAGATTGTCTGTGCTGTGTGTCAGAGATTGTGTTGTGTGTTAGAGATTGTGTGGCGTGTCAGAGATTGTCTGTCAGAGATTGTCTGTGTGGTGTGTCAGAGATTGTTTGTGTTGTGTGTTAGAGATTGTCTGTGTTGTGTGTCAGAGATTGTCTGTGCGATGTGTCAGAGATTGTCTGTGTGGTGTGTCAGAGATGGTTTGTGTTGTATGTCAGAGATTGTCTGTGCTGTCTGTCAGAGATTGTCTGTGTTGTGTGTCAGAGATTGTCTGTGTGGTGTGTCAGAGATTGTTTGTGTTGTGTGTTAGAGATTGTCTGTCAGAAATTGTTTGTGTTGTGTGTTAAAGATTGTGTTGACACTACACCTGTCAACTGATCCTGTTGTTACTACTCTCCAGATGTTGTCAAAGAAGGACAAAAGTCTCTATGAGAGAATGGCTGACCTGTTTTCTGAAAACAACAATCGACAACGGTTGAGAGATTACATGGAGTCAGTTAAACTTCCCTGTATACCTTACCTAGGTAAGTTGTTTACCTTAGCTAGGTGAATTATAGATTTGTTTTATGCTTAATCTAGGTAAGTTGATTTGTTGTGTTGTAGATTTCTTGTATTCCCATGCTCTGGCTAGATAGTTCATATACTGGGTTCGGTTCGGTCTGTCTGACTTGTTAGTGAGATCGACAACCAGGTTATGGCAACATCTGAATCACAAGGTTGTACAGTGCATGATCTTGTTCTGAGCTGAAAGACATAATAATGTAGAACAGTAGCCACTTCACCTCACAACAGCATGATATTCCCAGCATTTGACACCTGTCCCTCAATACTGATATGCATTTATGTATGTCATTACTACTTCTGATCTTTCATTTGTCATCACAGACTCCTTCATGTTCATCTTGTCATCCATGCTTTAGTTCAGCTTGTCATTGTTTCAGAGGCAGAGTTTGTCTGTGTTTGATTTCAACAGATATGTTATTCTTATGAGTCTAAGTTATTGTATTTATTTTTTAACTTTAACAACTTATGTTATTTTGTTCAGAATTAACTTCTTTTGAAGATAGATTATTCATTCATCTTTGACTTTCACTTTGTTTTGTTTTTGTTCAATTTTAAACTCATATTTATAATTTTCTTCATAGTTAGATTTCTATTTTTTGTTTAAATGCACTTGAAATAGTGTATATCTACATGGTATCTCTTATATAAATTGTCTATATCTACAGTGTTACATTGGCACCTTTCCATCTTGACAGACGATAATTTGGTACATTGTGCTAAAATAAAGAACCATGTGTTGCCCATGCAGCATGATCCCTCTCTCGGCCTGCCTAGTTCACTCCAGAGGAAAGAGGAACCTACAGTGTTATCTCTTATATAAATTGTCTATATCTATGGTGTTATCTCTTATATAAATTGTCTGTGTCTAGTGTTATCTTTTATATAAATTGTCTGTATCTGCAGTGTTATTTCTTATATAAATTGTCTGTATCTACAGTGTTATCTCTATCAGTTGTTCATATCTACAGTGTTATCTCTTATATCAATTTTCTATATATACAGTGTTCTCTTATATAAATTTCAGTCTTCTAGCTTCCCTGTTGTTTCTCTAGGCGAAAATTGTTGCCCTGATATGTCATATTCCGGCCAGTCGGGTCAGGCTGCTGTCTGGGACACCATTTGTGCACATGTCTTACATTGTAACCATGTGACTGCAAAATCAATCGTCTTGTTCTGAGACACAGAATGATTTGTTTCGTTCGAAGTCCCAATATTATAGTGGCACTTGCCTGTGGTCACGGATTTAACCAGCATCAGGTGGATTTTGTAAAATGTATCTGAACTCTCAGGTTGACCCAGCCTTTATAGGATACCAGGTAAGGTCTTGAAGGCAGTTGGCCTAATATATCATCCTAATTGGTGTATAAAATATGGGTACAGCACCATGCCAGCTTCGTAATTCCACGTTCATAACACAGCTGCGGGCAATTTGGCATCATTTTGCATTGGTTTCTTATTCTTCTTGCGTTCACTTGAAATATGTCTATAACTACAATGTTGTCTCTTGTATGAATTTAACTGTCGTTTTTAGTTCACTCAGTGGTCCATAGAGTTTATCTTCCACTGTCATCTCTCTAGGCCAGAAGGTTTCCTAGATATATTGCATTTTCTGCAGTCTTGGAGTATGTGCTCTGCTGTCTGTGACGCCAATCCACACTGTTTTTATGAAATTGTATGGGTGCCGATCGTTCAGACAGCAATGGCAAACTACTGTATGACGTAAACTTGCCCAGGAATAACGAACAGCCAAAAAATGCTGGGGTTGACTGCTGCGTCCTGTAAAGGATACGCATCTTGACTTTTTTTTTTTTTTAACCTGCACCCAATGGCCAATACTCCTTTAAACTTTCATCATGATGTACCATGCTGATAAGCCTGGGCAATCTTGTTTCACCATTTTACACAATCACCAGAGTCGTGGATCAGCTCCATATTCTTGTCCCGAACATGCCACGTGGCCAATCCATCCAGATATTTACTTCTCTGCCTTCCCCTTGTTCTTTTCCCCTCAATCTTGCCAGTTCTCACCAAGTTCTCTAGTTTATTTCTTCTCAAAATGTCAAAAATATTGTGACTGTACATGTCTAATTTCTCAACATCTTCACAAGGGTCCTTTACATACTGTCCATAATATGGTAATAGGTGGCAGTGGCAGTTAGATTATTTTGTTGCATGTGAACTCTGCTGTGTCATTTTTGTAGCATGAACTGTGATGCTGATTTGTTGTTGCTTGCAGGTCTGTACCTCACAGACCTCATCTACATCGATGTGGCCCACCCTCACTCGGGCGGCATGGAGAGTCAGCCCAGGAGGGTTCAGATGAACAACATCCTCAGAGTGATAGCCGACTACCAGCAATCGGAGTATGGTAGGTGGCTGGACTTTAATAATCACCTGGGGAATAATCACCTGTAACTTCGTTACAGTTATGGCTGTAGTATTCTTAGGCTTTGTCTCTCTGTTTCATTTCACTTGGTGAAATATGTGACTGTGCTGACAGACTGTACATGTTGTTCTGGCTGTGCTCTGACACTTATGTGTCATGTGACGACTACATTATGTCTCCTGCGAGTGTGTGTGTCTACCTGTTTATGGCTTGAGTTTATCATGTCATTGCTCTCTGACATTCTGACTGGTTTTGTGTGTGTGTGTGTGTGGTTTTTTTTTTATTTTTTTTTTTTCGAAAAGGGACGGGTTGAATCTGTGTCAAGCTAGTTGTCTCTTCTGTCTACCCATAACTTTTTCATCTCACATCTCTAATTTCTGTCTCCTCTGCCTCATACATCTCTCATGTCTCTCTCTTCTTTGTTTCTCTCATTTGTCTGGATCAGTGTCTTTCACTCCTTTTTCTCTCCCCCCCTCCTCCCATCATCTCATCTCTCTCAGGTAAATCTTTCTCATCTATCTCTTTCCTCTCTCATTCCTTTAATCTTTTCTGTTCTGTGTGACTGGAGTTAACATCAGTTTTATATATATATATATATATATATATATATATATATATATATATATATATATATATATATATATATATATATATATATATAGTTATGCTTGTGTCAGGGTCTTGCATTCAGCAAGTACTCAGGCTCGTGTCCTTAGACAAGTGCAATACAAAACAAGTCACAGAATAACTTAACGTGACACGCTACAACTACAATTCCAAACACTTTATTCACACTGCTCACTCATCACAATCATTACATGCATCGTGCAGTTATAATAATATAATCAATAGAGCTACAAATGCAATACAACTTAGTCCTACAACCCAGGCGTAGTCTCGTAATACTCACACAGGCTTTCTATCTATTCGCATTCAAACACACAATTCGCACAAGCTCCATTCAAACCGTCTGTCCAGTGCCACAGTCCCCAGCCGTCTGTCGCTAACTCGCCGTGAGTTTCCGCTTAGCGGGATTGTGTCCCAGCATGGATTTCATGTCCCACGCTTGCACTAACTGACCATCGCTGGCACAGCGTGGTTAGCGTCGTTCACTGTTGGACCGTATTTGCCAGGCTCCGTCGAAGACGCGGTAGAACTGGCGGGGAGATTATGACAGCTTGCATATAGTCATCTTGTTCCCTATGGCTAGTTATCCATGTCATAGATGAGATACCCACAGGTTCTGTCTGTTCCCTAAAGTCCAGAGTGTATCAGTCATTTATATCTAAATCCTGTGTTTTGTCTGTCTGTCCCCCTATAGCCAGAGTATGTCAAGTCATTAATGTGATATCTCTAGACTGTGTCTGTCTTGGGCCTGTTCTCTATTACTAGAGGATATTATTTCATCGATGTATCTCTAGACAATGTCTCCGTCTTGTGTATGTCTGTCTGTTATAAGCATAGTGTCATATTATGTTATATCTCTAGATGGTGTCTGTTTCCTATAACCATAGTGTTAACATTTCATTGTCTGTCTTGTCTGTCTGTTCCTTATAGCCAGAGTGTATAATGTTATTGATACATCTCTAGGCTGTCTATTTCCTATAGTTTTATATGTCGTTGATGTTCACAGACTGTGCAATACTAGAACACATCCAGAACTACCTCAGGTCGATGAGATACATTGAGGAGCTGCAGAAATTTGTGGAGGACGACAACTACAAGTAAGTCTCAGCCTGGTCTCGTCTCATGATATCTAAAGATGTCTCAACATCAACACTGTTTAGACATCTACAAGTGTCTCAACAACAGTCCAGACATCCATCATCTAATGTGTCTCAAAATCAACTCTCTGTAGACATCCATCATCTACAAGTCTCTCAACATCAACACTTTCTAGACACCCATCATATATGTGTCTCAACATCAACTGTCTGTAGACATCCATCATCTACAAGTGTCTCAACATCAATACTTTCTAGAGATCCATCATCAAGTGTCTCAACATCAACACTTTCTAGAGATCCATCTACAAGTGTCTCAACATCAACACTTTCTAGAGATCCATCATCTACAAGTGTTTCAACATCAACACTTTCTAGACATCCATCTACAAGTGTCTCTACATCAACACTTTCTAGAGATCCATCATCTACAAGTGTCTCAACATCAACACTTTCTAGACATCCATCATCTACAAGTGTCTCAACATCAACACTTTCTAGACATCCATCATCTACAAGTGTCTCAACATCAACACTTTCTAGAGATCCATCATCTACAAGTGTCTCAACATCAACACTTTCTAGACATCCATCATCTACAAGTGTCTCAACATCAACACTTTCTAGAGATCCATCATCTACAAGTGTCTCAACATCAACACTCTCTAGAGATCCATCATCTACAAGTGTCTCAACATCAACACTTTATAGACATCCATCATCTACAAGTGTCTCAACATCAACACTTTCTAGAGATCCATCATCTACAAGTGTCTCACATCAACACTTTCTAGAGATCCATCATCTACAAGTGTCTCAACATCAACACTTTCTAGAGATCCATCATCTACAAGTGTCTCAACATCAACACTTTCTAGAGATCCATCATCTACAAGTGTCTCAACATCAACACTTTCTAGAGATCCATCATCTACAAGTGTCTCAACATCAACACTTTCTAGAGATCCATCATCTGCAAGTGTCTCAACATCAACACTTTCTAGACATCCATCATCTACAAGTGTCTCAACATCAACACTTTCTAGAGATCCATCATCTACAAGTGTCTCAACATCAACACTTTCTAGAGATCCATCATCTACAAGTGTCTCAACATCAACACTTTCTAGAGATCCATCATCTACAAGTGTCTCAACATCAACACTTTCTAGAGATCCATCATCTACAAGTGTCTCAACATCAACACTTTCTAGACATCCATCATCTACAAGTGTCTCAACATCAACACTTTCTAGAGATCCATCATCTACAAGTGTCTCAACATCAACACTTTCTAGAGATCCATCATCTACAAGTGTCTCAACATCAACACTTTCTAGAGATCCATCATCTACAAGTGTCTCAACATCAACACTTTCTAGACATCCATCTACAAGTGTCTCAACATCAACACTTTCTAGAAATCCATCATCTACAAGTGTCTCAACATCAACACTTTCTAGACATCCATCATCTACAAGTGTCTCAACATCAACACTTTCTAGAGATCCATCATCTACAAGTGTCTCAACATCAACACTTTCTAGACATATACCATCTACAAGTGTCTCAACAACACTTTCTAGAGATCCATCATCTACAAGTGGCACTTTCTAGACATCCATCATCTACAAGTGTCTCTACATCACTTTCTAGAGATCCATCATCTACAATTGTCTCAACATCAACACTTTCTAGACATCCATCATCTACAAGTGTCTCAACATCAACAATTTCTAGAGATCCATCATCTACAAGTGTCTCAACATCAACACTTTCTAGAGATCCATCATCTACAAGTGTCTCAACATCAACACTTTCTAGACATCCATCATCTACAAGTGTCTCAACATCAACACTTTCTAGACATCCATCATCTACAAGTGTCTCAACATCAACACTTTCTAGAGATCCATCATCTACAAGTGTCTCAACATCAACACTTTCTAGAGATCCATCATCTACAAGTGTCTCAACATCAACACTTTCTAGAGATCCATCATCTACAAGTGTCTCAACATCAACACTTTCTAGAGATCCATCATCTACAAGTGTCTCAACATCAACACTTTCTAGAGATCCATCATCTGCAAGTGTCTCAACATCAACACTTTCTAGACATCCATCATCTACAAGTGTCTCAACATCAACACTTTCTAGAGATCCATCATCTACAAGTGTCTCAACATCAACACTTTCTAGAGATCCATCATCTACAAGTGTCTCAACATCAACACTTTCTAGACATCCATCTACAAGTGTCTCAACATCAACACTTTCTAGACATCCATCATCTACAAGCATGACTCAGCACAATTTCACATTCTCCTCCATCTTTTTCCTCACTGCCCCCTACAAACAGTCCTTACATGTTTGTGTGTCTCTGTTATGTATCTACCACATTGATGTCACACGTTATTGGCACTATCTTAGAAAACCAATGTCTTGAGGTGCTCCAACAATCAAGGTTTCTGGGACACTTTAGTTGAGGTACCTCTACATTCATGGTTAATGGGACACACTGTTTGAGATATCCCTCCAATCAGGATTCCTGAGTCACAGTACTTCAGGTGTCCCTACAATCATGGCTTCTGGATATGTTAGTTGAGGTGCCCTTACAACCAGTTCCTGTTATATACTTTAGGTACCTCTACAAACATGGTTTCTGGGACACTGTGCGTAAGGATCATCCCACAATTATGGCTTCTGGAACTAGTACTCGAGGTGTCCCTACAATCATGGCTTCTGGGAAACCGTGCTTGATGTGCCCTTACAATCACTTTCTTGAACAGACTACTTCTGGTGCCTCTACAACCCTCTTTTCTAAAAGTACTTTAAGTGCCCTCTACATTCAGAACATTTCACAGATCATTTCACAGAACATTTCACTATAATCTCACAGAACATTTCACAGATCATCTCACAGAACAGTTCACATATCACCTCAGAACATTCACGTATTAGCTGACAGAACATTTCACATATCATCTCACATAACATATTGCATATCAGTTCACAGCACATTTCACATATCATCTCACAGAAAATCATACTGGCAGTTGCAAGTTGAAGAATTTTCTGAAGTGGACATTTACTTTAAAAAAACTAGCTCTCTTATCACATATTTTTTCATTGAATTAGTGAACACGGAGTAAAGAAAGCCACCATCAGTCTTTTATCTCTTGTTGTCCTTGACTTTACTGAATTAGTCAACATTGAATGTATTAATTAACCAAATGCATGTATCTGATTGACTTCTGTCTAATGCAGACTTTCACTGAGGTTGGAGCCTCCAGGCACAGCATCATCATCATCTTCCCGGGAAGATGTGAACACATACCCTCCACAGTCCCCGCACTCAGAGCCACGCAACCAGCTCTCTGTCACAAGGGTGGCTGCCTCACATCGCAAGTCCAGAAGTTTAAGTGCCAAGTAAGTTAAATCATTGAGAAAGTTAAATGATTAAGTGCCAAGTGATTTATATCATTGAAGAAGTTAAATGGTTAAATAAGTGTCAAGTAAGTCATCATTGGAGAAGGTAAATGTGTATGTACCAAGTCACATCACTGGGAAAGGTTATGTATAAGTGCCAAGTAAGTCATCGTTGGGAAAGTTTAGTTTATGTGCCAAGTTAAACACATCTTTGGTGAAGTTAAATGTTTAAGTACAAGCTAGACATCATTCATGAAGTTAAATGATCATGTTACAAGTAAGGCATTTCACATTGTTATGTTATAGATGCATTACAGGTAAGACACTTCACATTGTTATAGAAATGTGAAGTAAGTTAGTGCCACGTAAGTCGGTTCAAATGCTGTGATCTTTCAAGTAACTTGTATCACATGTCTTGTTTAAACCCCAGATAGATAGCTTGACATCTTTTGCCTTCTTGTTTGCCTTGTGTTCATCTATACCTTTGTCATGTTTGCTTTGTGTTCATCTATACCTTTGCTTTGTGTTCATCTATACCTTTGCTTTGTGTTCATCTATACCTTTGCTTTGTGTTCATCTATACCTTTGCTTCATGTTCATCTATACCTTTGCTTCATGTTCATCTATACCTTTGCTTCATGTTCATCTATAACTTTGCTTCATGTTCATCTATACCTTTGCTTTGTGTTCATCTATACCTTTGTCATGACATTTGCTTTGTGTTCATCTATACCTTTGCTTTATGTTCATCTATACCTTTGCTTTGTGTTCATCTATACCTTTGCTTTGTGTTCATCTATACCTTTGCTTTGAGTTCATCTATACCTTTGCTTTGTGTTCATCTATACCTTTGCTTTATGTTCATTTATACCTTTGCCATGTGTCCATATATACCTTTGCCATGTGTTCATCTATACCTTTGCCATGTGTTCATCTATACCCTTTGCCTTATGTTCATCTATACCCTTTGCTTTCATGTGTGTTTGCCATCATTCCCTCTCACATGCATCTGTCTCACCATGAAGGTAGTAATTACTGAGCTGGGATGTTTGTTTTTCCCTCACAGCTTCATGTCATGTACTCATCCACAAGTAGAAAAATCCAACAGCCTTCCAAGTCGGGCGACTGCTCCATACATCCAGGGCATCAGGCATTTGTTAGATGACAGTGTCCTGGAGGAGTCTCCATGTGCTTCCAGTGAAGGCTCTGTTTGTAGCAAGTTACAGACAGGTGAGTTCTCAGGTGATGTGTGAGAGTAGTAACAGATGAGTGTACCGGTGATGCGTAAGAGTGTAGTAACAGATAAGTGTACAGGTGATGTGTAAGAGTGGAATCACTGATAAGGGAATCTCTCTCTCTCTTCTCTCACACACACTCTCCTCTCTCCTTCTTCTCTCTCCCTCCCTCCTGTAAACTGTATGTGAGTGGCTTGTTCTGTGAAGCTCTCCATTCTAACATGAATGCAGCATTTTGATGAAAAGTTATGTTTCTGCTGTTTGTTGTCAACAGATAACCGAGAAATGTTAGAATCCACGACTAGTGACCAGGAGTCATTTTGGCCGACCATCAGCAAGTAAGTCTGACCTTTATCACAGGAACCTGATCTTTGTGGGGTTATAAATAGTGGACCGTATCCCAGAAACCTGATCTTGTGCTAGACTCAGTGAGGTTTATAGCTTTTATAACACTGCTTCCTGATTGATGGATGGACCATATCCCAGAAACCTGATCTTGTGCTAGACTTCATGAGGTTTATAGCTTTCATAACACTGCTTCCTGATTGATGGATGGATCGTATCCCAGAAACCTGATCTTGTGCTAGACTCCATGAAGTTTATAGCTATTATAACACTGCTTCCAGTCTGGTGGATGATTAACAGTTATAGAGATGGAAGGAGAAAGTACCAAATCTAATTGTTCATTCTTCAGTGAATGATTGACATTTATAGTATTGGAGGGAGAATGTACGAGTAAGTCAATAAGTAAGTCACACAGTTCTGTGGGATGGCAGGTAAATGTAGTTGGTGTTTTCTACAGGTGTCATTAGGTGACATGCAACATCGGACTTTATATTCCTGTTCGTCAGGTGGCGCCAGGTGTCTCATGCGCGTGCTCAGCGTATAAACAAAATGGCGACTGTACTTACGGAGTGTACAACCAAAGAGCAATGTGCTGTTGTGCGGTATTTTTTTTAATTTTTTTTTTGTGGGCAAAAGGACTGCCTGCAAAGGACATTCATAAGGAAATGCTTCCTGTTATTGCTGACTACCAGCCCGAAATCAAAGCAGTGCTTTCAATGCAATGGAAACATCCTTCTTCATCTTGTGTCCAAAAATTCAAGGTTACACCATCAGCAGGGAAGGTTATGCTGACAGTGTTCTGGGATTGTCAAGAAGTGCTTTTAACCAATTTCAAGAAGAAATGTGACAATGTGAATTCTGAATCGTACTGTGAAGTTCTATCGATGCTTCATGATGCAATTCGAAGAAAACGTCCAGGACTGCTGACTAGAGGAGTGTTGCTTCTTCATGACAATGCCAGACCACATACGGCTCGATTAACTCAGGAGAAAATTAACCAACTAAGGTGGGAAGTTCTGGAACATCCACCTTACAGCCCTGACTTAGCCCCTAGCGATTTCCACCTTTTTGGTCCACTGAAACCCCACCTTGGCGGAAGACATTTCGCGAATGATGCCGAAGTTGAATGTGAAGTGAAAATGTAGTTTAGAAAACAGAGCATGCAGTTCTATGCAGCCGGTTTGGGAGGACTGATAAAACGATGGGATAAGTGCATCAATGTTGGTGGAAATTATGTTGAGAAATAAAGGGACAATGTATGTATAAAAATAACTGGTTTCAATTTGATTTATTTGGTTGTTTTGGGATTTAAGATTTAAATATTGAGCACAACCCACTACTGGCAACGCTGATCGTATTCTGGTATGAACCTAATGCTCATCCACATCAATGTGGAAGCACTAGACTCGAGTTTCGCTCTCATTTGAGCTCATCAGTAATACATATCCTTGACCAGACCTGGAAACAAACCCCGGTTTCAGTTTATCATATTTAGTTATTTTTCTACAGCCATTTGTGACTTACTTACTGACTTCCCTATACTCGTGACACACGTTAACTCTTGGGTTACTGAATCTCACATGTAAAACTGTAATAGTTCTGCAACATCATTGAGTGGCCTGTGGATAGTTAATCTACAAAAGTACAGTTACCAGCTAGTCTGTGGCCCACTGCCGTCTTTTTCCACTTTGTCACATCGTGAAGCAGTGTTATCTTGCCCACTGTACCAGAGCAACAAAGTTTGGAGTAGAAAATCTTTGGGTGGAAACTGCTATTGAACTATGATCATATATAAATTAACATGAAATCTGACTAGGCATTAATGAAAGCACCAGACAATCAGATGTTTCAACAGAAAACAGAATTGTAAAAAACATGGGGGAACTTATCTGGCGAGTTGGAATATTTATGATTACCTGGGTTGTTAGCCGGCTCCATGGTGAAGGGGTAACGGACGCAGTTTGTAATCCTGCATACCACATTCGAAACACAGTTGCAGGCAATTTGGAAGCAAACTGCCTTGTGTTGGTTTTTATTAAATGGTTTGTGTTTTTTGCGCTTGCTCGCTTTGAACTCAAAGATAGTCCATAGCATTATTTCCAGTAGTGCTGGACTGAATTTTACTTGTGGATTAGCTTTCCTTATTAAGTGTCCCTTACCATCAGACGAACCCACTCCGACTTCAGAGGTACTTGTAATTTACACCCCCAAGTTAAGGACGATAGGTCAACATTTTAGTCCAACTGTCTGGTGTAGGGGCTGAACCCTTTACCTCGGCATCAGCACACTGGATGTTTAAGAACATGCGCTTTTATCCATTCGGCCATGCTGACCTATCAAATGGTATGACTCCTCCTTGGATGGCGAGGAATGCCCATGGTCTGCCCCTGCCTTCCCTTGAGGGCTGACCAGGATCTTTGGCTGTTCTATATGGACCAGCTGGGATGGGGGATAACACCACAACAGTGAGAGTCAAACGTCCTAAGAAACCCCCGGGAAGGTTAACCCGGTCAACAAATGCCCGCAGAAGTCGGATGTGTCGGCCTAACGGCGCAAGAACGCAGCTCTGCTGTAAACAGGCACAACGCAACCACATCCGAAAAAAAAAACTCCGGATGAACGAAGAAGAAGAAGAAATGGTATGACTGCTGGCCGTTCAAAAAGCAATGGCAAACTACTGAACATAAACTTGCCAAGAAATCACAAACAGCCTACAAAATTATGGGGTTGATTGCGACTTCCTGTAAAGGATATACAACTAATTTTTAACTGGGTTGTGTTATCTGTAAGATGTAACAATTTTTGTCAAATGGGTTTCCTTGTTGGTGTAGTTTTATTTTGTGCATTGATGGAGACACAGTTGAAGTGTTTGATTTTGTGTGGTCTTCATGGAGCTGCTGGTGTCTGTGGTGATGGGGTAGCGAATGTGATTCACAATCCTGTATACTATGTTCAGCATCAGCTGCAGGCAATTTGGAAGCAGTCAGCAAACTACTGAATGTAAACCTGCCTAGTAAATCACAAAACAACCCCAGAAATGCTGGGGTTGATTGCAGCATCCTGTAAAAGATATGCATGCGACTTTCATTAAACTACCTGGTGTGATGTTTGTTTGTTTTGTGGGAGAAGTTGCTACTTCTCTGTGGTTCGTTTGATTCATCTTGCAGGTGTGTTTACATTACCTGTGGGTGCTGTTAACTGGTTCCTGTTTGATTCATCTTGCAGCTGCGTTTACTGTACCTGGGGGTGCTGTTAAGCAACTGGTTTTTGTTTGGTTCATCTCACAGCTTTATTTACAGTACCTGTGGGTGCTAAGTAAATGTGGATGCTATTAACTCTGGGTGCTGTTAAGTAACTGTGGGTGCTATCATTTAATTTGTAAATTTTACATTCACTCACTTTAGATATGTCACGTTGTTACTGTTCTAAGATAGTTACAAATGCTAACCATGAATGTACCTTCTGGTTTACCAGTTTCGCACGCAGAGAGTCAGAAGACGATCAGATGGCTCCAGCCAAGGAACACAGTTTTACCTGTCAGGGATGCCTTCGAAGGAAGACCCTGATCAAAGATGGCAAAAAGCCAACAGTAAGTACCTTAGACAGAGGGCCCATTAGATCTTAGTTGTTACCAGCTTTGGGTCAGTAGAAAGGGGCGCTAGAAATCCCACTCAGCTGCATGAAGAGATGTGAGCGATCCCCAGTCAAATGTGTGAGAGGCGTTACAAAGATCCTAGCCAAATGTGTGGAGAGATTTTACAGAGATCCAAGTGAACTCTTTGAAGAGATGTGAGAGATCCCAGTCAAATGTGTACAGAGATGTTACAAAGATCCTAGCCAAATGTGTGGAGAGATTTTACAGACATCCAAGTCAACTGTGTGAGGAAATGCGAGAGATCCCAGTCAAATGTGTGCAGAGATGTTACAAAGATCCTAGCCAAATGTGTGGAGAGATGTTACAGAGATTCAAGTCAACTGTGTGAAGAGATGCGAGAGATCTGTCATATATGTGGAGAGATGCTACAAAGATCCTAGCCATATGTGTGGAGAGATGTTACAAAGATCCTAGCCAAATGTGTGGAGAGATTTTACAGAGATCCTAGTAACTGTGTGAAGAGATGTGAGAGATCTGTCATATGTGTGGAGGGATGTTACAAAGATCCTAGCCAAATGTGTGGAGAGATTTTACAAAAAGATCCAAGTAAACTGTGTGAAGAGTTGTGAGCGATCTCAATCATATGTGTGGAGAGATTTTACAGAGAGATCCAAGTAAACTGAAGAGATGTGAGAGATCTCAGTCAAATGTGTGGAGGGATGTTACAAAGATCGCAGCCAAATGTGTGGAGAGATTTTACATGGATCCAAATCGGTGTGAAGAGGGATGTTACAGAGATTCCAGCCAAATGTGTGGAGAGATGTTACAGAGATTCCAGCCAAATGTGTGGAGAGATGTTACAGAGAACCCAGCCAAATGTGTGGAGAGATGTTACAGAGAACCCAGCCAAATGTGTGGAGAGATGTTAGAGAACCCAGCCAAATGTGTGGAGAAATTAGAGAGATCCTAACGAGATGTGTATACAACAGTGTGAACAGTCCCAATCAAATGTGTGTAGAAATGTTGAGATACTAAACAGTTGTTATAGAACTGTGAAAGACTCCAGTCAAAGGTGTAGACAAAATATGAAAGATACCAATTCAAAAGTTGAAAATAGAAATGTTGAGTGATACCAATCAAGTGTAAGACAGCAGTGTGAGTGATACCAGTCAATTATGTGAGACAGAAATGTGATACCAGTCATGTTGAGGACAGCGGTATCAGTGATATTTGTCAAATATATAACAGAAGTGTGATACCAGTCAAGTGTAAGACAGCAGTGTAATACCAGTCAATTATGTGAGACAGAAGTGTAAAAGGTGCAAGACAGGCATGTGAAAGATGGCAGACAAAGGTATACAATGTGAGAGGTTTTCCTGTAGTTTATGTGAATAAATATGTTTTATACTTTTTATATTATGTATAATAATAAACATATAATTATATGTTTATACATGTTAATAAATATACCCCCCTCCCAGGTAGTCTACAGGTGCTGCTCTTGTGTAATATGTTCCTCATACCAACATTTACCTACTCCTCCCATGCAGGTTTCATCCTGGACCAGGTACTGGATCGCCTTATGGGGTTCAAGTCTTCTCTTTTATCCAGCTAAAACTCTCCGAGGTTCTGAACGCTCAAATGTAAGTAGCTCACTTCCAGTTCACAGATCCTATATGGATAATTTAGGTTCTGTACACTGACAAATCTCATTTATAGATAGTTCACACGTGTACACACTGACTAGTCATTTATAGATAGTTCACATGTGTATACACTGACAAGGCTCAGTATAGATAGTTCACACAAGTTTTAAGTCTTAAAGGACTTTTTTTTTTAATTTATAGATAGTTCACACAATTGTACACACTGACAAGCCTCATTTATAGATGGTTCACACAAATATAAGACAAACTTTGATGTCTGCATTGTTTCAGTGTAAAATAAATTTTGATGTCTGTACTGTTTGATTGTAAGACAGACTTTGACGTATGTATTATTTCATTGTTAGACAAACTTGTGTCTGTATTATTTCAGTGAAAGACAAACTTTGATGCCTGTATTATTTCAGTCTAAGACAAACTTTGATGTCTATATTATCTCATTGTAAGACAAACTTTGATGTCTATATTATCTCATTGTAAGACAAGTCTTTATGTCTAGTATTATCTCATTGTAAGACAAACTTTGATGTCTGTATTATTTCAGTGTAAGACAAACTTTGATGTCTAGTATTATCTCATTGTAAGACAAGTCTTTGATGTCTATATTATCTCATTGTAAGACAAACTTTGATGTCTGTATTATCTCATTGTAAGACAAACTTTGATGTCTGTATTATTTCAGTGTACGACAAACTTTGATGTCTGTATTATTTCAGTGTAAGACAAACTTTGATGTCTGTATTATTTCAGTGTAAGACAAACTTTGATGTCTATATTATCTCATTGTAAGACAAACTTTGATGTCTATATTATCTCATTGTAAGACAGTCTTTGATGTCTGTATTATTTCAGTGTAAGACAAACTTTGATGCCTGTATTATTTGTCTAAGACAAACTTTGATGTCTGTATTATTTCAGTGTAAGACAAACTTTGTGTCTGTATTATTTCAGTGTAAGACAAACTTTGATGCCTGTATTATTTCAGTGTAAGACAAACTTTGATGTCTGTATTATTTCAGTGTAAGACAAACTTTGATGTCTATATTATCTCATTGTAAGACAGTCTTTGATGTCTGTATTATTTCAGTGTAAGACAAACTTTGATGTCTATATTATCTCATTGTAAGACAGTCTTTGATGTCTGTATTATTTCATTGTTAGACAAACTTTGTGTCTGTATTATTTCAGTGTAAGACAAACTTTGATGTCTATATTATCTCATTGTAAGACAGTCTTTGATGTCTGTATTATTTCAGTGTAAGACAAACTTTGATGTCTATATTATCTCATTGTAAGACAGTCTTTGATGTCTGTATTATTTCATTGTTAGACAAACTTTGTGTCTGTATTATTTCAGTGTAAGACAAACTTTGTCTGTATTATTTCAGTGTAAGACAAACTTTGATGTCTATATTATCTCATTGTAAGACAGTCTTTGATGTCTGTATTATTTCATTGTTAGACAAACTTTGTGTCTGTATTATTTCAGTGTAAGACAAACTTTGATGCCTGTATTATTTCAGTGTAAGACAAACTTTGATGTCTATATTATTTGTCTAAGACAAACTTTGATGCCTGTATTATTTCAGTGTAAGACAAACTTTGATGTCTGTATTATTTCAGTGTAAGACAAACTTTGATGTCTGTATTATTTCAGTGTAAGACAAACTTTGATGTCTATATTATCTCATTGTAAGACAGTCTTTGATGTCTGTATTATTTCATTGTAAGACAAACTTTGATGTCTGTATTATTTCATTGTAAGACAAACTTTGATGTCTGTATTATTTCAGTGTAAGACAAACTTTGATGTCTATATTATCTCATTGTAAGACAGTCTTTGATGTCTATATTATCTCATTGTAAGACAGTCTTTGATGTCTGTATTATTTCATTGTAAGACAAACTTTGATGTCTGTATTATTTCAGTGTAAGACAAACTTTGATGTCTATATTATCTCATTGTAAGACAGTCTTTGATGTCTATATTATCTCATTGTAAGACCGTCTTTGATGTCTGTATTATTTCATTGTAAGACAAACTTTGATGTCTGTATTATTTCAATGTAAGACAAACTTTGATGTCTGTATTATTTCAGTGTAAGACAAACTTTGATGTCTGTATTGTTTCAGTGTAAGACAAACTTTGATGTCTGTATTGTAAGACAAACTTTAATGTCTGTATTGTAAGACAAACTTTAATGTCTGTATTGTAAGACAAACCTTGATGTCTTATTGTAAGACAAACTTTGATGTCTGTATTATTTCAGTTTAAGGCAAACCCCTACAAGATGACGTCCATTGTTGGTTGGATGGTTATCATGGGAGACAACCCAGTACAGCCCGATGCATTCCAGCTCACAGACCCTGCCAAAGGTGATTGTCTCCACTTGATTAGTCATTTAATTTTACATCCTATTGTTATAGCTACTAGTTCAAATGTTGTCTTTTAGGATGCTTTCTCTGTGAATATCTCAACTTATCTAGTCCTGTACTATTCTACTACTGTCCCTATATCATCTATAACAAATGTTTTCCCCCATATAAAAATCCATAACTCAACTAACACAGGGAAAATGATGAGATTTATCATAATACCTTACTATGTACACTCAACAACAAATTTTATTCTGGAGATTGTACAGCAGATCTCAATGTTTATTTATATGCGGTATATAATTTACGAGTCAGAGATGAAGTGCATATTATGAAATGTATTATATCTTCACATGGAAACATCAGCGTTCAATAATGAATATTCTCTGTGATGCACATCAATTTCCTTATGAGAAGCGTGTCACATAGTGGGGCGGAAGTGTTCAGAGGATATGCCTATGTGCATTATTGTAAAATAAATTTGTTAGTGTGAATTAATTTCCGCCAAAACATCAAAGAAATTTTACCACTTTCCATGATTTCAGTTGCCTGTGGACCTTCAGAGACATACTCCATGGGTGGCAGTAAATATAAGACAAGAAAAATTTCATAATGATGCAACAGATACTTTTTTTTGTCTAGTTCAACATCCTACTGCTGGCCCAATTTCAGAACGAACAGCTTGGTTTATCCTAAAAAAAATAATATTTTGCATATCCTTTTGCTGTCAACACCAGCATCTTTCAGCTGTATGTTGATTTCTTGGCAAGATTACGCTCAGTAGTTTGCCATTGCTTTCTGGGCGGCCGGCTCACATACCCCGTAAGTTACCGATGCGATTCTAACCACTGCTGATTCTCACCGTCATCATGTTACCTACGAGAGTATACGAGATTACGGAGAGAAGTCGCTAACCTCTAAGCCACGATGCCGGCTGGTTTATCCTACATTCTATTATATTACACATATCAGAGATGTCTGTCTGGTGAGATAGATGTGTCAGAGATGTCAGTCTAAGGTTTAAGACAGATGTGTCAGAGATGTCAGTCTAAGGTTTAAGACAGATGTGTCAGAGATGTCAGTCCAAGGTTTAAGACAGATGTGTCAGAGATGTCAGTCCAAGGTTTAAGACAGATGTGTCAGAGATGTCAGTCCAAGGTTTAAGACAGATGTGTCAGAGATGTCAGTCCAAGGTTTAAGACAGATGTGTCAGAGATGTCAGTCCAAGGTTTAAGACAGATGTGTCAGAGATGTCAGTCCAAGGTTTAAGACAGATGTGTCAGATGTCAGTCCAAGGTTTAAGACAGATGTGTCAGAGATGTCAGTCTAAGGTTTAAGACAGATGTGTCAGAGATGTCAGTCTAAGGTTTAAGACAGATGTGTCAGAGATGTCAGTCCAAGGTTTAAGACAGATGTGTCAGAGATGTCAGTTTGTCAATACAGATGTGTCAGAGATGTCAGTCTGGTAAGACAGAGATGTCAGTCTAAGGTTTAAGACAGATGTGACAGAGATGATAGTCTAAGACAGATATGCCAGTCTAGTGGTAAGACACATGTCAGAGATGTCAGTCTAAGGTTTAAGACAGACATACCAGTCTAGTGGTAAGACACATGTCAGAGATGTCAGTCTAAGGGTTAAGACAGATGTGACAGAGATGATAGTCTAAGACAGATATGCCAGTCTAGTGATAAGACACATATCAGAGATGCCAGTCTGGCGATAAGATAGTTGACAGTGGTGCCAAAGATTTAAGACATATGTGTCAGAAATGCCAATCTAAGATGTAAGATATGTTTGTCGGAAATTCTAGTCTTAATATGTAAGACATATGTATGTTAACTACCAATCTAGTAGGACAGATGTGTCAGAGATGACATTCAAAAGTGTAAGACATGTTAGAAATGTGAGTCAAAAGTGTAAGACAGAAGTGTCAAATATGCACACCTTGAAACGTACTGTATTCAAAGTGATCTCTAATTTGCTGAGATTTTGGCCATTAGAGGCTTAAAACCTCTGTTGTGCAGATAGAAAGACTTAGATTACTGTTGGGGTAACAAATGCTTCACATTTAAACAGATCAATGGCTGTATCTGCTATGTGTCCAGAAAAGGATTCATTTATTCACTTCATATGATATATAACATTTCTGTATCAACCTGATTAAATGCAGAGAAATCTGCAGGCAACTGATTGTGCAAGTTATTGTTTGTGGCTTCTAAATTTAAATTCACAAAGAGAAACATTTATTTGAACATGTGATGTGGTTACTCATATGTGATGGTGATGTTGCCTGTACTTACACGCTGTAAGGTAAGGCTACTGTGGAGGGCGGATGAGCCATGGACCAGGCTGATGTTCTGAATGCTCTACAAGAAGTAAGCCGTTTGCAAGAACCAAGTGATGGCTGTGAATCTACAACCATGGTCAGACTGCGAGATCAACAAGATAAAAGAGGTGTGGCCAAACAAGAACACTATGCAGGAAGCCAAAGAAGATTAATAATAAACCAACACAGAACTGGTGTCGTTAGCTGGTACTCTGCAGGATTTTCTAAGGAGGGGGATCCGAGCACTTATGGACTGGTTCAATGTGCAATGATGATGATCTATTGACTAACACTGCTGTTTCTATTCCTACCACAGGTAATGTGTACAAGTTTCGTGCAGGTACTCAGTCTAATGCCTTACAGTGGTGTCGGTATCTCAGTGAGGCAGCCAAGCGTGGCACACAGAAGGTCAGTGTCTCTGTCTTGTACTGGAGCTCATAGTGTACACTGATTGTGTTGACAGATTTGATTGATTGGATTTTCTTTAGAAAATAAGACACTGTTGATTGAGAAGATTGTTTTGATTGAATTGACTGTTTTGACTGAATATACTGTTTCATTTTAATAGACTATGTTTTGAATGAATAGATATGTTTTCATAGACTTTAGATTGAATAGATTGTTCAATTGAATAGACTTTTTCAATTCAATAGACTTTTAATTGAATAGACATGTTTTCATTTAGTAGTCTGTATATTAATTAGACTTTGTGTTTGAATGTTGTAATTGAATAAAAATGTTTTGATTGAATAGACTGAATGTTTGTAAGTTTTGATTGAAATGACTATTATGACTAAATAGACTGTCTTGATTGAATAGGCTGTATGTTTGTAAGTTTTGAATGAATAGACTGTTTTAATTGAATAGGAATGTATGTTTGTAAGTTTTGATTGAATAGACTGTATGTTTTGATTAAATAAACTTAAGTTTTGATTGAATAGTCTGTATGTTTGTAAGTTTTAATTGAATAGACTTTTGATTGACTAGATATATAATTTATTATACTGTATGTTTTGATTGAATAGAATGTTGATTGAATAGACTTGTTTGATCAAATAGGCTGTTACAAGACAATGGCATGGTTATTGTAATTTCTATCACACCTTTAAGGTTTTCATTCGAAGCCCCCTTGTATAAGAATAGTGTTCTTTGGTCATGTAAAAAGAGAGGCATTGGGGAAAGATAACAGCTGGGCAGATAGCGGTAGAAGAGGATAGGCAGACAGAGAGATGATGCTGGACTGACTGCAACCATGGCATGGAGGAGTATCATCAGTAGAGTTGATCAGAACACAAAGGACTGAGAGAACTGATGCTGGACTGGCTGCAACCATGGCATGGAGGAGTATCATCAGTAGAGTTGTTCCAGAACGCCTGGGCCAGAGATGATTCACACGCATGGATGCTTGTGCCAACTGGCAGGGAACACCATGGTGATTGTGTTAGACAACAAGCAGGCAAGTCAATAAGCAAATCTCTTGAGACCTCAGATGTGGTTTTACAGATGTGGTTTTACAGAAGAATGCTGACAGTTCTGTGGACACAGAGAATAAGTCATTCAATTTGTTTTGAAAGAGGCTGTGACACAAAGATACATCTCAGACATCTGAAAGAGGCTATGACACACAGACACATTGCAGACATCTGAAAGAGGTTACGACACAAAGACATGTCGCAGATATAAGAAAGAGGCAGTCATTGTTTTTTCTTGACACATTGTGAGAAGAGAAATAAACTAGAACATGTGACAACTGGAAAGATTTGTGTAAAGATAGAGGAAGACGGCAAGAGAATATTCTTGACAGCCTTTGGTAATGTGCTGGAAAAGGTGTCATAACACGAATGGATAAATGCTGTTTGAGATCACCAGATGGTGTAAGTCTATGCCACCGCCCTCGGCAGTCAGCAAGGCACTTAATAGTGATGACTATTAGAAGTACTGCTGTACTGAATTACTTCTTGACTTGATCTCAGACAGCCTGGCTTAGAGAGCCATCATAGAGGTTGTTTGTTTGTTTGTTTTTTCTCTTGATCTCAGACAGCCTGGCTTAGAGAGCCATCATAGAGGTTGTTTGTTTGTTTGTTTGTTTTTTCTGTCTTGTTTTTGTGTTGTCTGAACTATATTTGTGTTTTGAATGATCTGTTTCAAGCTTAGAATGTGTCAGTTTGGTAGCTTAAAGAAAACAAAACTAAAATTCACGATTATGTCTCCATTAGTTTGATATACTTGTTCTGTTTCTTCTTTTTCAGCCAGTGAATTTGATGTCTTTTGATTGAATTCAGAAGTAAGAGTATCATTGGCTGACACTGTTACGAAGCTTCTTCTGAATGGTGGATGTTCTGACCAATCAGCATTCACCACCATCTGCCTTGCTGTTTGTTGTATCGCTGCCCAAGAAGACCTGGTCATCAAGTGTGACTTTTCGTCAGGACTCAGGGCGAGCAGCAGAACTATCACACTCATCTCCTTTGTACGAGGACAAGGGGTTCTAGTCAAATGTTTGAAACCAATGGACTGAATATTTAAAATGTCTGAGACCCGGGCCTGTTCTAACATGTTTCTTTTACTGAGTCTGCATGCTTTTGGTTCCTGTTTGTCTATTTATTTTAGTTCAGTATTTGTGTTTTATAGGCATGTTGAGTGCCAGCGGTAAGACATGTGCCACGTTTTAGTCCAACTTAAACAATCCTGTAACTTTGGCAGTTTCCATCTGTCACAAACATTGCAGCTGTGATAAGTTATCTAACATAAAATTACAGCTGCAGCAGTTTTCACCTGTTGTAGACAATTCAGCTGTGATAGTTATCTAACATAATTACAGCTGTAGCAGTTTTGATCTGTCATAAGCATTTTACAGCTGTGATAGTTATCTAACAGAACCAGAATTACAGCTATGGCATTTTTATTTTATTCAAAGCTGCGACAGCTTTGTTCTGCCATAAATATTACAGTTATGATTGTTATTTAGCAGAAACAATTGCAGCTGTGACAGGTTTTATCTAACTCACATAAAACTTTAGCTGTTGCAGTTTTGATCTGTTTTAGACAAACTGTGATAGTTCTTGGATATATACAAAATTACATCTATGACAGTTTATATCTGTTAACATTATAGCTGTGGTAGTTTTTATCTGTGACAACATTGCAGCTGTTTTGAAAGAAGCAGATTTTGTTTTTATCTTTTGCAACAGCTGTACAGCTATAGCCGTCTTATCTGTCAAAGATAACATTGAAGTTATGAGTATTTATTGTCAGAAGCTGTAGTTTTAAAACGTGAATTTTTATCACACAAAAATAGTACAGATGTTTTTTATGCTTATCTTGTCAGAAGCTGTTGCTTTAAGATGTTGAAAGCAATGAATTTTTATCAACTAAATTAGTACAGCTGTTTTTGTCAAATATTTTTGTTTTAAGAAGTAAAAGTTTGAATATTCATCTGCCATGGCAGTACAACTGTAGTATTTATGTCACACAATCACAGCTGTTGCTGACTTACCTGATCAATAACAGCTTTTACATAAATAAAAAAACAGCTTTAGTTCAAACTGGCTGAGACCACCACCCTGGAATTTGTTTTGAAAATCTAGCCTCCTGTTTCTTTATAAATTGTTTTATGCAATTGTTCAGTTATCTTCATCTTGTTTGGGTTTGTTTGCAATGTTCCGTTATCTGCGTCTTGTTTTGTTTGATGGCTTGGAGTTTTCCCCACTTGATAACACCAAAGATCCTCATGATTGCTAGCGGCAATGGGTCTTTAAGTGAGCTGTTTGAGAGGAGACAGTGTCTCGGAGATGTAGGTGTTCAGTAGAATATTTCTTCTTGCTGATGAACTCCTGGCAACATTGACAAAACATTCCACATACACACGCCAGGCATCACATTGTGCTGTCAGCCAGTTGTGTCCGTCACCCACAGAAACTAGTCTGTTAACATCCTACAATACTCTCCTCATCAGTAACATGTTTCATTACACTGTTTGCTACGTCGTATCCCTTCTTTGTATCCCATCTTCATTGTCTGCATTACACTCAGTATGGTTCATATCATTAGTTTCCTACTTCATATCCCATACACTCAGTATATTTCATATCATTAGTTTCCAACTGTGTATCCCATTTCCATTGTCTGCATTACACTCGGTATAGTTCATATCATTAGTTTCCAACTGTGTATCCCATTTCCATTGTCTGCATTACACTCGGTACAGTTCATATCATTAGTTTCCAACTGTGTATCCCATTTCCATTGTCTGCATTACACTCGGTATAGTTCATATCATTAGTTTCCAACTGTGTATCCTATTTCCATTGTCTGCATTACACTCGGTATAGTTCATATCATTAGTTTCCAACTGTGTATCCCATTTCCATTGTCTGCATTACACTCGGTATAGCTCATATCATTAGTTTCCAACTGTGTATCCTATTTCCATTGTCTGCATTACACTCGGTATAGTTCATATCATTAGTTTACAACTTTGTATCCCATTTCCATTGTCTGCATTACACTCGGTACAGCTCATATCATTACACTATTTACTACATCATATCCTATTTTCATTGTCTCCACTACACTGTTTGGTTCATACCATGACTCTAGCATTATTGTCTTTGTAACTCATCCTGAGTCTGAGGAATTAAGGCCGCCTGGCTAGTGCAGTCGCCGTGAACTGTGCAGGTTAGGGTTTTCTTTCTACCCGTCAAAAATACACACCTTACCGAAGATACGAACCCAGGTCTCCTGAAGAACCTGGCATTCTGACCATTCGGCCCAGCCACTCTAAGGAAGGCTACAGTGTCATTTATAAGCTGATCGTTATTATCATTACACTCATTGTCATGAAACACATTGTAATTTACACTATGGATTGTTAACTCATTATTATGAAAACACAACACTAATTATCGGATAACATTACACTAATTATTACACTGTTCATGAAATACAACATTGTCATTACACTAATTATTATCGTTACATTCATTATCATGAAATTCAACATTGTCATTGTTACATTCATCCACATTACACTTATGTTCATTAATCCCTCTCATGGCCATACTGTTAAACTATTGACAGAGTTGTGGAACATTTCACTTGTTGTTGTTACCAAGACATCATCTCATTATCAGTATTGCCCATGACATCCTTGCTCACTGTTGTTGTTGTTGACATCCATGTTGCTGTTATCATACCATTATGATCAATACTCCATATCACCCACTGCTGCTGTCTGGTCAGATCCGAACCCCTGGTCAGCTCTTGTGTGGTCAGTTGCTTCATACGAGACAACTCTTCTTTATGCCTGCTATGTAGCCTGTGTTTCCTTGATAGATGATGTGTACATAAAATGTGGAGCTTGTCTAGTGGTCATGCAGGGATCGCCACAAGTTTAGCCATCTTGAAATACATGTCCATGTGTCATAAAGAGGGTTTGTGTGAGGAGTAGTGCAATATGTAGACGGAGAAGGCTCGTTTCCTTGTATCATGCTGTGTATATATGTTTTCTGGGAAGATGTATTTTTGTGTATGTACGATTCCTGGCTTATTTGTATATGTTCATTGACTTGTGGGATGATGCTGTCATTAAACAGGACGACTCTCTGATTGGCTATTCTCAAGAGAGGATCTTTTAAAATCCACATACTGGTAATTGTTTGGCTTCTAGAGAGAAAGGTACTGATCTTGAGGTCTATGGCACAAGCATGTTGAGAACCACTGGTGAGGAAGTCGCTCGTAACCAGGGTCTGGCGTGGTTGTTTCAAACATGTTGAGAACCACTGGTGAGGAAGTCATTCATAACCAGGGTCTGGCGTGGTTGTTTCAAACATGTTGAGAACCACTGGTGAGGAAGTCATTCACAACCAGGGTCTGGCTTGGTTGTTTCAAACCGGTTGAGAACCACTGGTGAGGAAGTCATTCATAACCAGGGTCTGGCTTGGTTGTTTCAAACATGTTAAGAACCACTGGTGAGGAAGTCGCTCGTAACAAGGGTCTGGCAAGTTGTTTCAAACATGTTGAGAACCACTGGTGAGGAATTGGCTCCTAACCAGGGTTATTTCAAGTGTGTTTGTGTCCATTTGAATTGTCTTTTCTGCCTTGTCTTCCATTCTGCTTATTTGATTTTAATTGCATTTCCTGTTATCTTGCCAGTACACATTTGTGAACCAGATCTCCGGTGTGTGTGTGTGTGTGTTCAGCATGTATGATGTTTGTGTCAGAGATTCCCTTTTTGTGGGAGTTCTTGTGTGGCCACAAACTGTTTATTTTTCAAACTGTACTCTACTCAAGTATGTCTACTAGCTGATAAATCTGACTATTGAAGATGTGTAAATATGAATTTTGAAGATATGTATATGACTTTTGAAGATGTGTAAATATGACTTTTAAAGATGTGCACATCTGATGTTTGAAGATGCGTTCGGTAAAAACAACCACCTGTGTACACATGCTGAGCTTCTCTTGTTTTCATGAGTTGAACTATGAGATAGTGAGGATCTTCCAGACATAATCAGATCTGCGGTCAGTGATCTAGTCCTGGAGTTAGACACGTAATTTTTTGCTGTCGCCGCCCGTGTGCAGTGACAATGTTCTGTGCCCTGCTGGAACTGTTAGATGAAGTATTCAGTCCTGCTGTTGCTGGCTCACTAGATGTCAAAGTGGCATATTTTGTCTTATAGCTACTGGTTCAAATGTTGTCTTTCTGTTGCTGGCTGACCTGCTGTCAGAGCTGACATAATGTCTGTTGCTGGCTCACTCGATGATGTCAAAGTGGTATATTTTGTCTTATAGCTACTGGTTCAAATGTTGTCTTTCTGTTGCTGGCTGACCTGCTGTCAGAGCTGACATAATCTCTGTTGCTGGCTCACTCGATGTCAAAGTGGCATCTTTTGTCTTATAGCTACGGGTTTAAATGTTTTTCTGTTGCTTAGAAATAGGGGGGCCATGTGGAGAAGTGATGAAGCCATATGCCTCACATTCTGAAAGTCATTCAGACTGCAATTTTTCCTGGAGACGTGGGTCATCACTGGGGCTGTGGGGTTCGTGCTCTCGCCAAGCAGCTGGCCGTGCTGCGAAGAGAGGCTGAGCTAAATGGGGTATCATTCAGTGCAATGAAGTAGACTCTCTTGGCTTTAGAACAGAGATATTCTGTCTATATGCTGCTGGGTTACTTGAGGCCAGAGACTTGTCCTGCTGTTGCTGGCTTACTGAATGAAGTCCCAGCTCAAGTATTCTGCCCTGATATGGCTGGCTGTAGGATGTCAACATGCGGAATCCGCTCTGTTTGTGCAGCAGTTTTCTCATGCATGCAGTCTTCACCAGCTTTATCATCGTCATTACTTGTCAGTGATTCAACATGTCGCATCTGGATTGATGGTAGCATTGTAATAACCAGCCATATGTCTCTTATTGTTTGCCAGGAGTAGTTGAGGTGCATTACATCCCTTCCTCCCTCTAAGGGGTCGGACGTGTCAGCTGAAGGCTAGCCTAATTTAGATGTACACAGGTCAGTGGTAGCCACTGTGAACCCGTTGATGTAAGGCTACTGAGTATATTCAAGTTTCAAAATAAGTGTGACCCTGGCTGTCAAGCACAATTATTTGACGACTGCCACATATCCAGATAATCTTATCTGCCAGGCATCCGTGCTATTTTTACCTTGCCTTACAGGTAATACAGGTAGTTTTTGTTATCAAGGTTGTGTGAAGATAGATGATGATGTCCAACATTAGACCTGCCAGATAGTTGATTGTTTCAGTGTAGGAGATTATATGGAAGCCTGCAACAATGATGGATTGATCAGCTCTGTGGCAGTCTGCAGTAATGATGGATTGATCAGTTCTGTGGCAGTCTGCAGTAATGATGGATTGATCAACTCTGTGGAAGTCTGCAGTAATGATGGATTGATTGACTGTGTGGCAGTCTGCAGTAATGATGGATTGATCGACTCTGTGGCAGTCTGCAGTAATGATGGATTGATTGACTGTGTGGCAGTCTGCAGTAATGATGGATTGATTGACTGTGTGGCAGTCTGCAGTAATGATGGATTGATCAACTCTGTGGCAGTCTGCAGTAATGATGGATTGATCAGCTCTGTGGCAGTCTGCAGTAATGATGGATTGATTGACTGTGTGGCAGTCTGCAGTAATGATGGATTGATCAGTTCTGTGGCAGTCTGCAGTAATGATGGATTGATCAACTCTGTGGCAGTCTGCAGTAATGATGGATTGATCAGCTCTGTGGCAGTCTGCAGTAATGATGGATTGATTGACTGTGTGGCAGTCTGCAGTAATGATGGATTGATCAGTTCTGTGGCAGTCTGCAGTAATGATGGATTGATCAACTCTGTGGCAGTCTGCAGTAATGATGGATTGATCAACTCTGTGGCAGTCTGCAGTAATGATGGATTGATCAACTCTGTGGCAGTCTGCAGTAATGATGGATTGATCAACTCTGTGGCAGTCTGCAGTAATGATGGATTGATCAACTCTGTGGCAGTCTGCAGTAATGATGGATTGATCAACTCTGTGGCAGTCTGCAGTAATGATGGATTGATTGACTGTGTGGCAGTCTGCAGTAATGATGGATTGATCAGTTCTGTGGCAGTCTGCAGTAATGATGGATTGATCAGTTCTGTGGCAGTCTGCAGTAATGATGGATTGATCAACTCTGTGGCAGTCTGCAGTAATGATGGATTGATTGACTGTGTGGCAGTCTGCAGTAATGATGGATTGATCAGTTCTGTGGCAGTCTGCAGTAATGATGGATTGATTGACTGTGTGGCAGTCTGCAGTAATGATGGATTGATTGACTGTGTGGCAGTCTGCAGTAATGATGGATTGATCAGTTCTGTGGCAGTCTGCAGTAATGATGGATTGATTGACTGTGTGGCAGTCTGCAGTAATGATGGATTGATTGACTGTGTGGCAGTCTGCAGTAATGATGGATTGATCAGTTCTGTGGCAGTCTGCAGTAATGATGGATTGATCAGTTCTGTGGCAGTCTGCAGTAATGATGGATTGATCAGTTCTGTGGCAGTCTGCAGTAATGATGGATTGATCAACTCTGGCAGTCTGCAGTAATGATGGATTGATTGACTGTGTGGCAGTCTGCAGTAATGATGGATTGATCAGTTCTGTGGCAGTCTGCAGTAATGATGGATTGATTGACTGTGTGGCAGTCTGCAGTAATGATGGATTGATTGACTGTGTGGCAGTCTGCAGTAATGATGGATTGATCAGTTCTGTGGCAGTCTGCAGTAATGATGGATTGATCAGTTCTGTGGCAGTCTGCAGTAATGATGGATTGATCAGTTCTGTGGCAGTCTGCAGTAATGATGGATTGATCAACTCTGTGGCAGTCTGCAGTAATGATGGATTGATTGACTGTGTGGCAGTCTGCAGTAATGATGGATTGATCAGTTCTGTGGCAGTCTGCAGTAATGATGGATTGATTGACTGTGTGGCAGTCTGCAGTAATGATGGATTGATCAGTTCTGTGGCAGTCTGCAGTAATGATGGATTGATCAGTTCTGTGGCAGTCTGCAGTAATGATGGATTGATCAGTTCTGTGGCAGTCTGCAGTAATGATGGATTGATCAGCTTTGTGGAAGTCTGCAGTAATGATGGATTGATTGACTGTGGAAGTCTAAGCCAGTCTTTGTGTGTCATGTTTATCTGAATGTGTTCACAGGAAACTGATCCAGGTTTCATGTCAATATCTGAATGTTCATGGATGTGAGAGGTGTGTGTTTGTCTCTTTTAAATTTGGTGTTGTTGAATAAAACATGATTACTTGCTGGGTTGGTTTTGCTTTATTCTGCTCAAACACCTGTTGTTTCAGCCATCTTTTTCTTCTTTTGCCCTCTTGCTTTTGCTGTGAAGTGTTGCAGAGAGATGTGTGTAATTGTGGTTTTTGCATGTTTTATTGCTTTTGCTGTCATCATTTGATTTCTCCAATGTCTCTTTTGCACCATCTAGCCAGCTCTTCCTGGGTCATCCTCTCAACTTCTATCACGATGTTCCCTCGTTGATCTCAACCGCAGGTTGATCTTGTTCCATTCTAGCTAAAAGTCTGAACCATTTATTTCCTTCTTCTATAAAGTGTAATCACAACACTTGTTCATAGTTTCTCATTATGTTTCTCTTGTTTTTCCAGCCTTTTTTCTTATGCATCTCATCTCAACATGATGTGATTTTACAACTGTTTCTAGGACTGTCCATCTCTGGCATTGGTTTCACAGCTTTGGAACAAATACAGCATCTATCATTTGTGTTTATTTACTGTATGCAGACACACAAGTTGTGCATGAGATGTCTTATTGCCCCGGGAAGGTTAACCCGGTCAACAAATGCCCACAGAAGTCAGATGTGTCGGCCTAACAGCGCAAGAACACTGCTCTGCTGTAAACAGGCACAATGCAATCACGTCCGAAAAAGAAAAAGAAAAACTCCGGATGAACGCAGAAGAAAAAGTAGTCTTATTGTTATACTTTAGCCTCTATTTGTGTGCAGTCTTTCCTTTTCTGGTCCTTGTAAAGGTACATTCTCTTATAGTCTTTCATTTTCTGGTCCTTGCAGAAGTACATTCTCTTAGTCTTTTCTGTTCCTTGTAGAGGTACATTCTCTTATAGTCTTTCCTTTTCTGGTCCTTGTAGAGGTACATTCTCTTGTAGTCTTTCCTTTTCTGGTCCTTGTAGAGGTACATTCTCTTGTAGTCTTTCCTTTTCTGGTCCTTGTAGAGGTACATTCTCTTGTAGTCTTTCCTTTTCTGGTCCTTGTAGAGGTACATTCTCTTGTAGTCTTTCCTTTCTGGTCCTTGTAGAGGTAAATTGAGTGGTCTTTCTTCCTTCATCACCTTTGGATGAGACATATATCTTAATTCTTCAGTCTTTCCTCTTCTAGCCTCAGGGATGGAGATCTTACAATCTGGAATTTATCCTGACATCTCTCTCATCGAAACAGACACGGGTGCTGACACACACGCGTGCTGACACATACACAGACAGATGCTGACACATACACAGACAGATGCTGACACACACACATACTCAGGTGCTGACACACACACACACACAGGTGCTGACACATACACAGATGCTGACACACACACATACACAGATGCTGACACACACATATGCTGACACACACACATACACAGATGCTGACACACACATATGCTGACACATACACATACACACAGATGCTGACACATACACACACACACACATACAGATACAGATGCTGACATACACACAGATGCTGACATACACACAGATGCTGACACACACACATACACACACAGATGCTGACACACACACATACACACACAGATGCTGACACATACACACACAGATGCTGACACACATGTTTACACAGAAGTGACAAGTTCTGGTCAGCTGAGCCAGAACCAGTTAGAGCCCCATATTTGTTGGGTTAAACTTCTGTTTGCACCTATTTGATGCAATTATTTACACAGATGGTTGTTTAGAGGCAAAAATAGTGCCTGAGAGTTCATAATGAAGGTTAATGGACTGTGTTAAGGTGAAGGCAGTCATTGCAGAATTTTACTGGCTGGAGGACTAGCGGCTTACACTTGTCGTGATTGTAATGGACTCGGAGCATGCTGTGTCCAGAGTGACAGGTTTCAATTGAAAAAATCAGACAGGAAGCATCCATTGGGTCTTTCCCCCAGGATATGCTGGTGTGTTGAAACGAGCAGGCGGACAAATTGGCTGGGTCTGCACTCCTGGGTGGGGTATTATGCCATGTGTGCACTATGAGGTAAGGGAGTCTCTGCGGCGAAGCCATTTGACTCAGGCTCCACAGGTTGTGGGTTCGATCCCGGGCTGCATCCTTCAGTTCACACGTATTTTTTCGGAGACTCCTAAGGGTCGTCGCTGGAGCTACAGAGTTTGTGCAACGCTTTTCGCACTGCGGAAAGAGACTGAGCCATATGGGATAAAAACCCGGTGCAATGAAGTCGACCCTGTCAACTTTTAAGTGACAATAAGGTAGGTGTGGTCAAGGTCCTTTTAGGGTCACAAATATATTTTTTCCCGCTCGCTCGCTTTGAACTCAAGCGTAGTCCATCCACGCTACTTCTGGTAGTGCTGGACTTAACTTTGCCTGTGGATTAGCTTTCCCTATTAAGTGTCCCTCATTATCAGGCGAACCCACTCATTCAGAGGTATTGTAACTTCTGTCCCCAGGTCAAGAACAATAGGTCAACATTTCAGTCCAACTGTCCGGCGTAGGGGTTGAACCCTTTACCTTGGCATCAGCACACTGGATATTTAAGAACATGCGTTCTTATCCATTCGGCCATGCTGACCTATGAGTCATGTGTATAGTGTAGAATAGCTACACCATCATTGCCTGGAGAGAATAGTGTATAGTGCAGCAGGGAGTGAATACTTGGTACTCAGGTGAAAGGCCAGTCGGACACATCAGACTGCAGCTGGTACTATTTATATCGGGACTCTTCACTGGTTGTTGAAGATGATGGGTCACGTAGGGGATTGTCCCGAGTGCTGTGATGTAGGTTCTTGACTGAACCTCCAGCTGGCCATGCCACTGATCCATCCCAGTTAACTACAGATTACAGTGAGGTAGACAAGAAACAAGTCACTTATCAACAAGAAAACATGTATTATCAATCTGCTTTATTATGAATCTGCTTCTTGAAATACTGCCTGTTAATCTAGAACTCCTTACCCTAGTTGTCTTTAGTTTGTTGTGTTTAGTCTGTATGTCTTGAACTCTTTGTCCTGCTTATCTGTTTGTGTCTTGAATTCCTTGTGTTATCTGGAACCCAATTTTGTTGTCTTGCCAGTATGTCTTGAATATCTTGTATTGTCTTGCTTGTATTTCTTCAATTCTGTGTGTTGTCTTGCCTGTATGTCTTCAATCCTGTGTGTTGTCTTGTCTGTATGTCTTCAATCCTTTGTGCACCTTGTCTGCATGACTATATCTCCGTGTGCTCACCTGTGTGTTTTGAACCTCTTGTCCCAGTTATATATCTGAAATCCTTTGTCCTAGTTGTCTGCCTGGAATGCCTTTGATGTCGTGTCTTTGATGTGAACCCCTTGACCTTATTGTCTATCTTAAACTGCATGTGTTGTCTTGTTGTGTGCCTTGTATCCCTTGAGCTGTCTGTTAACATCGAACCAATAGTCTTGTTGTATGTGTGGAACCCTTTTTCAATGTTATCCCAATCTCATTAACTCTGTGTTATCCCAATCTCATGAACTGTGTGAATGTTATCCCAATCTCATAAACGGTGTCAGTGTTATCCCAATCAAATGAACTCTCTCAATGTTATCCCAATCTCTTGAACTCTCTCAATGTTATCCCAATTTCATGTATTCTCTCAATGTTATCCCAATCTCATGTACTCTCTCAATGTTATCCAATTTCATGTACTCTCTAAATGTTGCCCCAATCTCATGAAATGTCTAAATGTGCCCACGATCTCATGAATGTCAATGTTATCCCAATCTCATGTACTCTCTCAATGTTATCCCAATTGCATGTACTCTCTCAATGTTGCCCAATCTCATGAAATGTCAATGTTATCCTAATCTCATGTACTCTCTCAATGTTATCCCAATTTCATGTACTCTCTCAATGTTATCCCAATTTCATGTACTCTCTCAATGTTATCCTAATCTCATGTACTCTCTCAATGTTATCCCAATTTCATGTACTCTCTCAATGTTATCCCAATTCATGTACTCTCTCAATGTTATCCCAATCTCATGAACTCTCTCAATGTTATCCCAATCTCATGAAATGTCAATGTTATCCCAATCTCATGAACTGTGTCAATGTTATCCCAATCTCATGAACTGTGTCAATATTATCCCAATCTCATGAACTGTGTTATCCCAATCAAATGAACTCTCTCAATGTTATCTCAATCTCATGAACTCTCTCAATGTTATCCAAATGAACTCTCTCAATGTTATCCCAATCTCATGAACTCTCTCAATGTTATCCCAATCTCATGAACTGTGTCAATGTTATCCCAATCTCATGAACTCTCTCAATGTTATCCCAATCTCATGAACTCTCTCAATGTTATCCCAATCTCATGAACTCTCTCAATGTTATCCCAATCTCATGAACTCTCTCAATGTTATCCCAATCTCATGAACTCTCTCAATGTTATCCCAATCTCATGAACTCTCTCAATGTTATCCCAATCTCATGAACTCTGTCAATGTTATCCCAATCTCATGAACTCTCTCAATGTTATCCCAATCTCATGAACTCTGCTCAATGTTATCCCAATCTCATGAACTCTCTCAATGTTATCCCAATCTCATGAACTGTGTCAATGTTATCCCAATCTCATGAACTCTCTCAATGTTATCCCAATCTCATGAACTGTGTCAATGTTATCCCAATCTCATGAACTGTGCCAATGTTATCCCAATCTCATGAACTGTGTCAATGTTATCCCAATCTTATGAACTCTCTCAATGTTATCCCAATCTCGTGAACTGTGTCAATGTTATCCCAATCTCATGAACTGTGACAATGTTGCCCAATCTCATGAACTGTGTCAATGTTATCCCAATCTCATGAACTCTCTCATTGTTATCCCAATCAAATGAACTCTCTCAATGTTATCCCAATCTCATGAACTGTGTCACTGTTATCCCAATCTCATGAACTCTCTCAATGTTATCCCAATCTCATGAACTCTCTCAATGTTATCCCAATCTCATGAACTGTGTCACTGTTATCCCAATCTCATGAACTGTGTCACTGTTATCCCAATCAAATGAACTCTCTCAATGTTATCCCAATCTCATGAACTGTGTCACTGTTATCCCAATCTCATGAACTCTCTCAATGTTATCCCAATCTCATGAACTGTGTCACTGTTATCCCAATCTCATGAACTGTGTCAATGTTATCCCAATCTCATGAACTGTGTCAATGTTATCCCCATCTCATGAACTGTGTCAATGTTATCCCAATCTCATGAACTCTCTCAATGTTATCCCAATCTTATGAACTCTCTCAATGTTATCCCAATCTCATGAACTGTGACAATGTTGCCCAATCTCATGAACTGTGACAATGTTATCCCAATCTCATGAACTGTGTCAATGTTATCCCAATCTCATGAACTCTCTCAATGTTATCCCAATCTTATGAACTCTCTCAATGTTATCCCAATCTCGTGAACTGTGTCAATGTTATCCCAATCTCATGAACTGTGTCAATGTTATCCCCATCTCATGAACTGTGTCAATGTTATCCCAATCTCATGAACTCTCTCAATGTTATCCCAATCTTATGAACTCTCTCAATGTTATCCCAATCTCATGAACTGTGTCAATGTTAGCCCAATCTCATGAACTGTGACAATGTTATCCCAATCTCATGAACTCTCTCATTGTTATCCCAATCAAATGAACTCTCTCAATGTTATCCCAATCTCATGAACTGTGTCACTGTTATCCCAATCTCATGAACTGTGTCACTGTTATCCCAATCTCATGAACTGTGTCACTGTTATCCCAATCTCATGAACTGTGTCACTGTTATCCCAATCTCATGAACTGTGTCAATGTTATCCCAATCTCATGAACTGTGACAATGTTATCCCAATCTCATGAACTGTGTCAATGTTGCCCAATCTCATGAACTGTGACAATGTTATCCCAATCTCATGAACTCTCTCATTGTTATCCCAATCAAATGAACTGTCTCAATGTTATCCCAATCTCATGAACTGTGTCAATGTTATCCCAATCTCATGAACTGTGTCAATGTTATCCCAATCTCATGAACTGTGTCAATGTTATCCCAATCTCATGAACTCTCTCAATGTTATCCCAATCTCATGAACTGTGTCAATGTTATCCCAATCTCATGAACTCTCTCATTGTTATCCCAATCAAATGAACTCTCTCAATGTTATCCCAATCTCATGAACTGTGTCACTGTTATCCCAATCTCATGAACTGTGTCAATGTTATCCCAATCTCATGAACTGTGTCAATGTTATCCCAATCTCATGAACTGTGTCAATGTTATCCCAATCTCATGAACTGTCAATGTTATCCCAATCTCATGAACTGTGACAATGCTATCCCAATCTCATGAACTGTCAATGTTATCCCAATCTCATGAACTGTGTCAATGTTGCCCAATCTCATGAACTGTCAATGTTATCCCAATCTCATGAACTGTCAATGTTGCCTAATCTCATGAACTGTGACAATGTTATCCCAATCTCATGAACTCTCTCAATGTTGCCCAATCTCATGAACTGTGTCATTGCTATCCCAATCTCATGAACTGTGTCAATGCTATCCCAATCTCATGAACTGTCAATGCTATCCCAATCTCATGAACTGTGTCAATGCTATCCCAATCTCATGAACTGTGTCAATGTTATCACAATCTCATGAACTGTGTCAATGCTATGCCAATCTCATGAACCCTCTCAATGTTATTCCAATCTCAAGAACTCTCAATGTTATCCCAATTTCATGAACTCTCTCAATATTATCCCAATTTCATTAACTCTCTCAATGTTATCCTAATCTCATGAACTGTGCCAATGATATCCCTATCTCATGAACTGTCTCAATGTTATCCCAATCTCATTAACTCTCTCAATGTTATCGAAATCTGATGAACTCTCTCAATGTTATCCCAATCTGTCCCCTTTGTCAATGTTACCCGAATCTCATGAACTGTGTCAGTGTTATCCCTACCCCAATCACCTCTTACCAGTTATCCTTGACATGTCTTGTCAAAGATATCCCTGCAAAACCTCACTGGTATCTAGACATAACTGGCACAGATGATCATGTCTTATCACATGACCTGGTCTTATTAACACAACAGATTCCAAGACATGTATGTATCTAGGATGTCTGAAACTTGGACCATGTTATCTGTTTATATGCAAGCATTCTCCGCCTCTCTCTTGTTCAGTATCGGAACATTTCTGATGTTCTTGAGTTGTTCTACTTGAGCCTGGGCTGCGGGCCCACACAGTGACGGCCTCCGTCAACATAGATGCTCTGTCCAGTGATGAAACTGGCTCGCTCGGAGGACACAAACACGATCGAGTCAGCCACTTCTGATGCCTGGACCATGCGGCCCAGTGGGTGCAGGCTTGACGATGACTGGAATCTCATAAACTGTCAGATCAAGGGAGAACTGCTCAAACAGATTGTACCATACATGTATGTGTCTTGTATCATCAAATTAATATTTTATGCAACATGTATGTGTCTCATATCATCAAATTAATATTTTATGCAACATGTATGTATTTCATATCATCAAATTAATAACATTTTATGCAACAATGTACGTGTCTCATATCAAATTAATATTTTATGCAACATGTATGTGTCTAATATCATCAAATTAATATTTTGTGCAATATTTATGTGTCTCATATCATCAAATTAATATTTTATGCAATTGAAGGTTAGAAAAAGAATTCTTGCATGTTATGTAGAACCAGTTTTAACCTATAGCTGAGAATTCTGGACAATTAATCAAGCAAAAACATCCCTGGAGGCTTTAGAGATGTGGTTTTATAGAAGAATGCTGAAAACTCATTGAACAGTCAAAATGAGTAATCTGGAAAGATCTGTGGAAAAACAGATGGAGGAAGACAACAGACAGAAACACCAGGCTTGTGACGATACAAATGTTTACAGTAAGACAACAATTAGAAACACTAGATTTGTGAAGATGCAAATGTTTACAGTAAGACAACAGACAGTAGAAGCGCTTGACTTGTGAAGTTATAAAAGTTTGCAGTAAGACAGACAGAAACATTAGACTTGTGAAAATATAAATTTTTACAGTAAGCCAACAGATAGAAACACTAGACTTGTGAAGATACAAATGTTTACAGTAAGACAACAGACAGAAACATCAGACTTGTGAAGTTAACAAATGTTTACAGTAAGACAACAGACACAAGCACTAGACTTGTGTAGATACAAATGTTTACAGTAAGACAACAGATAGAAACACTAAACTTGTGAAGATACAAATGTTTACAGTAAGACAACAGATAGAAACACTAAACTTGTGAAGATACAAATGTTTACAGTAAGACAACAGATAGAAACACTAAACTTGTGAAGATACAAATGTTTACAGTAAGACAACAGATAGAAACACGAGACTTGTGAAGATACAAATGTTTACAGTAAGACAACAGATAGAAACATGAGACTTGTGAAGATACAAATGTTTACAGAAAGACTAGACTTGTGAAGATACAAATGTTTACAGTAAGACAACAGACACAAGCACTAGACATGTGAAGATACAAATGTTTACAGTAAGACAACAGATAGAAACACAAAACTTGTGAAAATACAAATGTTTACAGTAAGACAGACAGAAAGACTAGACTTGTGAAGATACACATGTTTACAGTAAGACAACAGACAGAAACACTAGACTTGTGAAGATACACATGTTTACAGTAAGACAACAGACAGAAACATCAGATTCTTAAGATACAAATGCTTACAGAAAGACTAGACTTGTGAAGATACAAATGTTTACAGAAAGACTAGACTTGTGAAGATACAAATGTTTACAGTAAGACAACAGACAGAAACACTAGACTTGTAAAGATACACATGTTTACAGTAAGACAGACAGAAAGACTAGACTTGTGAAGATACACATGTTTACAGTAAGACAACAGACAGAAACACTAGACTTGTAAAGATACACATGTTTACAGTAAGACAACAGATAGAAACACGAGACTTGTGAAGATACAAATGTTTACAGTAAGACAAACAGAAACACTAGACTTGTGAAGATACACATGTTTACAGTAAGACAACAGATAGAAACATGAGACTTGTGAAGATACAAATGTTTACAGTAAGACAACAGATAGAAACACGAGACTTGTGAAGATACACATGTTTTACAGTAAGACAACAAACAGAAACACTAGACTTGTGAAGATACACATGTTTACAGTAAGACAACAGATAGCACTAAACTTGTGAAGATACAAATGTTTACAGTAAGACAACAGATAGAAACACGAGACTTGTGAAGATACAACTGTTTACAGTAAGACAACAGATAGAAACACGAGACTTGTGAAGATACACATGTTTACAGTAAGACAACAGATAGAAGCACTAGACTTGTGAAGATACAACTGTTTACAGTAAGACAACAGATAGAAGCACTAGACTTGTGAAGATACACATGTTTACAGTAAGACAACAGATAGAAGCACTAGACTTGTGAAGATACAACTGTTTACAGTAAGACAACAGATAGAAACACGAGACTTGTGAAGATACACATGTTTACAGTAAGACAACAGATAGAAGCACTAGACTTGTGAAGATACAACTGTTTACAGTAAGACAACAGATAGAAGCACTAGACTTGTGAAGATACACATGTTTACAGTAAGACAACAGATAGAAGCACTAGACTTGTGAAGATACAAATGTTTACAGTAAGACAACAGACAGAAGCACTAGACTTGTGAAGATACACATGTTTACAGTAAGACAACAAACAGAAACACTAGACTTGTGAAGATACACATGTTTACAGTAAGACAACAGATAGCACTAAACTTGTGAAGATACAAATGTTTACAGTAAGACAACAGATAGAAACATGAGACTTGTGAAGATACAACTGTTTACAGTAAGACAACAGATAGAAGCACTAGACTTGTGAAGATACACATGTTTACAGTAAGACAACAGATAGAAGCACTAGACTTGTGAAGATACACATGTTTACAGTAAGACAACAGATAGAAGCACTAGACTTGTGAAGATACAAATGTTTACAGTAAGACAAACAGAAACACTAGACTTGTGAAGATACAAATGTTTACAGTAAGAGGGACAAAAACAATAGACTTGTGAAAATACAAATGTTTACAGTAAGACAACAGATAGAAGCACTAGACTTGTGAAGATACAAATGTTTACAGTAAGACAAACAGAAACACTAGACTTGTGAAGATACAAATGTTTACAGTAAGAGGGACAAAAACAATAGACTTGTGAAAATACAAATGTTTACAGTAAGACAACAGATAGAAGCACTAGACTTGTGAAGATACAAATGTTTACAGTAAGACAACAGATAGAAACATGAGACTTGTGAAGTTACAAATGTTTACAGTAAGAGGGACAAAAACAATAGACTTGTGAAAATACAAATGTTTACAGTAAGACAACAGATAGAAGCACTAGACTTGTGAAGATACAAATGTTTACAGTAAGACAACAGATAGAAACATGAGACTTGTGAAGATACAAATGTTTACAGTAAGACAACAGATAGAAACATGAGACTTGTGAAGTTACAAATGTTTACAGTAAGACAACAGATAGAAACATGAGACTTGTGAAGATACAAATGTTTACAGTAAGAGGGACAAAAACAATAGACTTGTGAAAATACAAATGTTTACAGTAAGACAACAGATAGAAGCACTAGACTTGTGAAGATACAAATGTTTACAGTAAGACAACAGATAGAAACATGAGACTTGTGAAGATACAAATGTTTACAGTAAGACAACAGATAGAAACATGAGACTTGTGAAGTTACAAATGTTTACAGTAAGACAAAAGACAGAAGCACTAGACTTGTGAAGATACAAATGTTTACAGTAAGACAACAGACAGAAGCACTAGACTTGTGAAGATACAAATGTTTACAGTAAGACAACAGATAGAAACATGAGACTTGTGAAGATACAAATGTTTACAGTAAGACAACAGATAGAAACATGAGACTTGTGAAGATACAAATGTTTACAGTAAGACAACAGACAGAAGCACTAGACTTGTGAAGATACAAATGTTTACAGTAAGACAACAGACAGAAGCACTAGACTTGTGAAGATACAAATGTTTACAGTAAGACAACAGACAGAAAGACTAGACTTGTGAAGATACAAATGTTTACAGTAAGACAACAGACAGAAAGACTAGACTTGTGAAGATACAAATGTTTACAGTAAGACAACAGACAGAAAGACTAGACTTGTGAAGATACAAATGTTACAGTAAGACAACAGACAGAAAGACTAGACTTGTGAAGATACAAATGTTTACAGTAAGACAACAGACAGAAAGACTAGACTTGTGAAGATACAAATGTTTACAGTAAGACAACAGACAGAAAGACTAGACTTGTGAAGATACAAATGTTTACAGTAAGACAACAGACAGAAGCACTAGACTTGTGAAGATACAAATGTTTACAGTAAGACAGACAGATAGAAACATGAGACTTGTGAAGATACAAATGTTTACAGTAAGACAACAGATAGAAACACTAAACTTGTGAAGATACAAATGTTTACAGTAAGACAGACAGATAGAAACATGAGACTTGTGAAGATACAAATGTTTACAGTAAGACAACAGACAGAAGCACTAGACTTGTGAAGATACAAATGTTTACAGTAAGACAACAGACAGAAGCACTAGACTTGTGAAGATACAAATGTTTACAGTAAGACAACAGACAGAAGCACTAGACTTGTGAAGATACAAATGTTTACAGTAAGACAACAGACAGAAGCACTAGACTTGTGAAGATACAAATGTTTACAGTAAGACAACAGATAGAAACATGAGACTTGTGAAGATACAAATGTTTACAGTAAGACAACAGACAGAAGCACTAGACTTGTGAAGATACAAATGTTTACAGTAAGACAACAGACAGAAGCACTAGACTTGTGAAGATACAAATGTTTACAGTAAGACAACAGACAGAAGCACTAGACTTGTGAAGATACAAATGTTTACAGTAAGACAACAGATAGAAACATGAGACTTGTGAAGATACAAATGTTTACAGTAAGACAACAGATAGAAACATGAGACTTGTGAAGATACAAATGTTTACAGTAAGACAACAGATAGAAACATGAGACTTGTGAAGATACAAATGTTTACAGTAAGACAACAGATAGAAACATGAGACTTGTGAAGATACAAATGTTTACAGTAAGACAACAGATAGAAGCACTAGACTTGTGAAGATACAAATGTTTACAGTAAGACAACAGATAGAAACATGAGACTTGTGAAGATACAAATGTTTACAGTAAGACAACAGATAGAAACATGAGACTTGTGAAGATACAAATGTTTACAGTAAGACAACAGATAGAAACATGAGACTTGTGAAGATACAAATGTTTACAGTAAGACAACAGATAGAAACATGAGACTTGTGAAGATACAAATGTTTACAGTAAGACAACAGATAGAAACATGAGACTTGTGAAGATACAAATGTTTACAGTAAGACAACAGATAGAAACATGAGACTTGTGAAGATACAAATGTTTACAGTAAGACAACAGATAGAAACATGAGACTTGTGAAGATACAAATGTTTACAGTAAGACAACAGATAGAAACATGAGACTTGTGAAGATACAAATGTTTACAGTAAGACAACAGATAGAAACATGAGACTTGTGAAGATACAAATGTTTACAGTAAGACAACAGATAGAAGCACTAGACTTGTGAAGATACAAATGTTTACAGTAAGACAACAGACAGAAGCACTAGACTTGTGAAGATACAAATGTTTACAGTAAGACAACAGATAGAAACATGAGACTTGTGAAGATACAAATGTTTACAGTAAGACAACAGATAGAAACATGAGACTTGTGAAGATACAAATGTTTACAGTAAGACAACAGACAGAAGCACTAGACTTGTGAAGATACAAATGTTTACAGTAAGACAACAGACAGAAGCACTAGACTTGTGAAGATACAAATGTTTACAGTAAGACAACAGATAGAAACATGAGACTTGTGAAGATACAAATGTTTACAGTAAGACAACAGATAGAAACATGAGACTTGTGAAGATACAAATGTTTACAGTAAGACAACAGACAGAAGCACTAGACTTGTGAAGATACAAATGTTTACAGTAAGACAACAGACAGAAGCACTAGACTTGTGAAGATACAAATGTTTACAGTAAGACAACAGATAGAAAACATGAGACTTGTGAAGATACAAATGTTTACAGTAAGACAACAGACAGAAGCACTAGACTTGTGAAGATACAAATGTTTACAGTAAGACAACAGATAGAAACATGAGACTTGTGAAGATACAAATGTTTACAGTAAGACAGACAGAAAGACTAGACTTGTGATGATACAAATGTTTACAGTAAGACAACAGATAGAAACATTAGATTCTGAAGATACAAATGTTTACAGTAAGACAACAGATAGAAACATTAGATTCTGAAGATACAAATGTTTACAGTAAGGACAACAGACACAAGCACTAGACTTGTGAAGATACAAATGTTTACAGTAAGACAACAGACACAAGCACTAGACTTGTGAAGATACAAATGTTTACAGTAAGACAACAGATAGAAACATTAGATTCTGAAGATACAAATGTTTACAGTAAGACAACAGACACAAGCACTAGACTTGTGAAGATACAAATGTTTACAGTAAGACAACAGACACAAGCACTAGACTTGTGAAGATACAAATGTTTACAGTAAGACAACAGACACAAGCACTAGACTGTGTGAAGATACAAATGTTTACAGTAAGACAACAGACACAAGCACTAGACTTGTGAAGATACAAATGTTTACAGTAAGACAACAGATAGAAGCACTAGACTTGTGAAGATACAAATGTTTACAGTAAGACAACAGACAGAAGCACTAGACTTGTGAAGATACAAATGTTTACAGTAAGACAACAGATAGAAACATGAGACTTGTGAAGTTACAAATGTTTACAGTAAGACAACAGACACAAGCACTAGACTTGTGAAGATACAAATGTTTACAGTAAGACAACAGACACAAGCACTAGACTTGTGAAGATACAAATGTTTACAGTAAGACAACAGACACAAGCACTAGACTTGTGAAGATACAAATGTTTACAGTAAGACAACAGATAGAAACATTAGATTCTGAAGATACAAATGTTTACAGTAAGACAACAGACACAAGCACTAGACTTGTGAAGATACAAATGTTTACAGTAAGACAACAGATAGAAACATGAGACTTGTGAAGATACAAATGTTTACAGTAAGACAACAGATAGAAGCACTAGACTTGTGAAGATACAAATGTTTACAGTAAGACAACAGATAGAAAGACTAGACTTGTGAAGATACAAATGTTTACAGTAAGACAACAGACAGAAGCACTAGACTTGTGAAGATACAAATGTTTACAGTAAGACAAACAGACACAAGCACTAGACTTGTGAAGATACAAATGTTTACAGTAAGACAACAGACACAAGCACTAGACTTGTGAAGATACAAATGTTTACAGTAAGACAACAGATAGAAACATTAGATTCTGAAGATACAAATGTTTTACAGTAAGACAACAGACACAAGCACTAGACTTGTGAAGATACAAATGTTTACAGTAAGACAACAGATAGAAACATGAGACTTGTGAAGATACAAATGTTTACAGTAAGACAACAGATAGAAGCACTAGACTTGTGAAGATACAAATGTTTACAGTAAGACAACAGATAGAAAGACTAGACTGTGAAGATACAAATGTTTTACAGTAAGACAACAGACAGAAGCACTAGACTTGTGAAGATACAAATGTTTACAGTAAGACAACAGATAGAAACATGAGACTTGTGAAGATACAAATGTTTACAGTAAGACAACAGATAGAAAGACTAGACTTGTGAAGATACAAATGTTTACAGTAAGACAACAGATAGAAAGACTAGACTTGTGAAGATACAAATGTTTACAGTAAGACAACAGACAGAAGCACTAGACTTGTGAAGATACAAATGTTTACAGTAAGACAACAGATAGAAACATGAGACTTGTGAAGATACAAATGTTTACAGTAAGACAACAGACAGAAGCACTAGACTTGTGAAGATACAAATGTTTACAGTAAGACAACAGACAGAAGCACTAGACTTGTGAAGATACAAATGTTTACAGTAAGACAACAGATAGAAACATGAGACTTGTGAAGATACAAATGTTTACAGTAAGACAACAGACAGAAGCACTAGACTTGTGAAGATACAAATGTTTACAGTAAGACAACAGATAGAAACATGAGACTTGTGAAGATACAAATGTTTACAGTAAGACAGACAGAAAGACTAGACTTGTGATGATACAAATGTTTACAGTAAGACAACAGATAGAAACATTAGATTCTGAAGATACAAATGTTTACAGTAAGACAACAGATAGAAACATTAGATTCTGAAGATACAAATGTTTACAGTAAGACAACAGACACAAGCACTAGACTTGTGAAGATACAAATGTTTACAGTAAGACAACAGATAGAAACATTAGATTCTGAAGATACAAATGTTTACAGTAAGACAACAGACACAAGCACTAGACTTGTGAAGATACAAATGTTTACAGTAAGACAACAGATAGAAACATTAGATTCTGAAGATACAAATGTTTACAGTAAGACAACAGACACAAGCACTAGACTTGTGAAGATACAAATGTTTACAGTAAGACAACAGATAGAAACATTAGATTCTGAAGATACAAATGTTTACAGTAAGACAACAGACACAAGCACTAGACTTGTGAAGATACAAATGTTTACAGTAAGACAACAGACCACAAGCACTAGACTTGTGAAGATACAAATGTTTACAGTAGACAACAGATAGAAACATTAGATTTGAAGATACAAATGTTTACAGTAAGACAACAGACACAAGCACTAGACTTGTGAAGATACAAATGTTTACAGTAAGACAACAGATAGAAACATTAGATTCTGAAGATACAAATGTTTACAGTAAGACAACAGACACAAGCACTAGACTTGTGAAGATACAAATGTTTACAGTAAGACAACAAACAGAAACACTACCTCTTCATACTGCTTATCAGACAAAGCTTCCTCCCCTCTCTTGTAGATTAAGCTGACCACAGAGCCAGGACTTCGTAAACAGAAATAAGACAAATAAACATGCTATTATATGAGTGCGGTGGGTAGCGGTCAGTAATTTTACATATGTTCTTAAAAAATTAGTTGCATGTTTTTTGCTTTGCTGATCAGGGAGCTTCTGCAGTTGGTCTTGTTCCAGATGTATTGGTGTTGCCTTTCCTATGGAGTAAACTAGACAGGTTCATGCTGCATGGGCAACACATGGTCTCTACAATTCAGCCCAGGCTTTGTGCTATGGGGAGATATAACTCCATCATAAACTATCGTCTGTCAAGACAGCAAAGTGCCAGTATGTGAGTGTGTGCATGTTCTTTACAGGACATCACAATCAACCTCAGCATTCTCTGGCTGTCTGTGATTTACCAGGCAACTTCTACGTTCAGTTCTTCCTCTTCTACTTTCATTCGACATTTATTGTCTATATCTGCAATGTTGTCTCTTGTATAAACTTCACTGTTATTTTTTTAGTTCACTCAGTGGTCCATAGAGTTTATCTTCCACCATTGTTTCTTTAGGCTAGAAAGTTTGCCTAGATATGTTGTATTTTGGGCAGTCTTGGAGTATATGCTCTGCTGTCTGCGACACCAATCCACATGTGCACATGGCTGATTCACCAATCTTGAATTTTGTATACATGTGGTTGCGTAACTGATTGTGTCCCATTCTGAGGCACAGAATAATGACTCATTTTGGTATACCCATAAAGTGGTGATCATTTTGTACTGGTGTTGGTCATATTCAGTAGTTTGCCATTGCTTTCTGAACAAATAACGCCTCGGACCATGAAAATCAACACAGAGCAGTCTGCCTTCAAATTGCCGGCAGATGATTTCAAACCCTCGTCTCGGTATGTCGGAAGAGTGTGAAAACGTTCACTGCTTCAAGGTCACAGCGCTGGCAACAACTCCTTCCTTCCTTCCTTTCCCTCCCTCCCTCCCTCCATTCATTCATTAATTCAGTAGCATGTCCTCTGCAGAAACTTCACTCCCATAACAACTATCCAGGAAAACTTCTTGGTCATAAGCAAGATGTCCCGCGTCCGATACACCCATCTAGAGATCATCCGCCACATTCTGCACCCATCTTATCTTTGGTCTTTTCTTCCTCCCTTCCCAGGCGTATACACCTCTATGATTGTTCTCTCCAAACTTTCATGACGTTTCAAGTGACCAAAATATTTCAATTTTCTTTGTTTTATCATCTTTGGTAGCCAACCTTCTTCAATATTCAGCTCTTGAAGTATGGATGCATTTGTTCTTTTCTTTACCCAATATATTCTTAGAACCCATCTATAACATTTATATTGAAAGGCATATATGTGCAGTTCAGCTTGTTTAGTAAATGTCCAGGTCTCACAGGCGTATATTGCAATAATTAATGCTCTTAAAAATCTAATTTTTGTAGTTTCATCTGTCCCCCTCCACAATTTATTCAGTTGTTTTAGTTTTTGAAGAGCAATAGATATTTGTCTTTTATTTAAAGAATTTACTGTCTTGTCTCACTGAGTCAGCTAACATGTACAGAATTTACTGTCTGTCTCACCTGAGTCAGCTAACATTGACAAAATTTATTGTGTCACTGAGTCAGCTAACATTGACAAAATTTATTGTGTCACTGAGTCAGCTAACATGTACAGAATTTACTGTCTGTCTCACTGAGTCAGCTAACATGTACAGAATTTACTGTCTCACTGAGTCAGCTAACATTTACAGAATTACTGTCTCTGGTCAGCTAACATTTACAGAATTACTGTCTAACTGAGTCAGCTAACATTTACAGAATTTACTGTCTAACTGAGTCAGCTAACATTTACAGAATTTACTGTCTCTGAGTCAGCTAACATTTACAGAATTTACTGTCTCTGAGTTAGCTAACATTTACAGAATTTACTGTCTAACTGAGTCAGCTAACATTTACAGAATTTACTGTCTCTGAGTCAGCTAACATTTACAGAATTTACTGTCTCTGAGTCAGCTAACATTTACAGAATTTACTGTCTAACTGAGTCAGCTAACATTTACAGAATTTACTGTCTCTGAGTCAGCTAACATTTACAGAATTTACTGTCTATCTCACTGAGTCAGCTAACATTTAAAGAAGTTACTGTCTATCTTACTGAGTCAACTAACATTTACAGAAGTTACTGTCTGGCTCAAGTCAACCAGCCAAAAAGGCCTCTGATTCAGTCAAAAAATCTACAGAAGATACACGACTTACTTGACAGAGTTCACCCTCACGCCATGCGGGGCCAATTCTGTGGATACAAAAGTAATCAGCTATACATAGATGACCATACAAAGCCATACATACACATGGCTCAGATGTTTCTGATGGTCCTTATCATCATCATCACCATTATGTGTCCTGCCAAATGGTATAGTTAGTTAGTTAGTCGAGGTTCCAACTTCACGGCAACGGGTGGTCCCCATTATGCTCCATTCCCATGTCAGCGAACATCACACAAAATGCTCCCCACTGTCCAATGTGAAAAGTGAAATAGACAGGAGTCTCTGCAATCCAACAGCCTGCACAAGTACACTGTGCATAATGCCGCCATCAGAAAGTCAACACAAAATTCATCCAGGAAAACCACAGTTCATCATCGATGGACTCAGCAGTCACCAGAAAGACCTCATTGACCCGGGTATTCTCACATGGCTCAGTCTCTTACCGCAGGGCGACCCGCCGAAAGTGTCGCACAAAGCACAAACTCCGCAGCTTTAGCGCCGACTCCCAGGAGTCTCCCGAAAAATGCACTCGTGAACCGAAAGAGCAAAACAGTCAATTCAGCAACCGCTGGTTAGCCATTGTTCCGAACATGCAGTTCACTGTACAGGACAGATGTAAAAGCATTTCCCCCGAATTTCACAGCTCACGGCAAAATGGTATTCTTCTCTCCGCAGATCTTGGTCCTAGATGTTCTGGATCAACTCTGCTGATGCTATATCACCTCTCTCCTTCCATCCAGATCACTTCTCTCAATCGGCCTCTGCCTCTTTTCCCATCGATCCTCCCTGTTGTCTTTTCTAGTGTGTCTCTTCATATTATATGACCAGAGAATAATGTTTGTCTCTTTCTTTTAGTTGTATATAATGTTCTAGTTTCATTTGCCTCTTCCAAGTATTCGTTGTTAGTTACTCTGGCACTCCAAGGTATAGGCAACATTCATCTCAGGAATCACATCTCCATTACTTCTTCCTGCTTCATTCATTCTTCTTCTGCGTTCATCTGGAGAGTTTTTTTTTCGAACGTAATTGCGTTGTGCCTATTTACAGCAGAGCTGCGATACTTGCGCCTTTAGGCCAACACATCTGACTTCTGCTGGCATTTGTTGACTGGGTTAACCTTCCCAGGGATTCATTCATTCATACTCCATGATTCACCGCCATACAACAAAACAGGTTCAGTACAACATTTCAGTACTCTCTTTTTTATATTCAACAATAGTGACTTACTCAGATACTTTTAACTGTCATGCAGTTTTTCCTGCACTTAATCTCTGTCATGCACCTTCCATCTGATGTTATAATTGCCCCAGGTATTTACATTTATCATCTTGGTTAAGCATTTTTTAAATCTGGTGGTATTTATTATATCACATTTGTTGCCATCCTTTACTTTAATATAACCATTGTCTGTTTTCTTGATATTCAAGGAAAGTCTTTTTTATGGCACTCTATTACTACAAGGTGCAAAATCACTGGATCTTGTCCATGTTCACTTATCAGTACTGTGTCATCTGTGTATGTAGAGTGTACTTGTCCTCATCAGATGAAGAACTAGCTTGATGGTTACTTGCTTCTGTATGTTATGAGCTAATAACCAACATCATTGCACTCAGGATATTCCCACACATGCTCCTTCCCCTCATTCAACAGCCTGCGATGAGTCATACTACTAATCGTTCCAACTGCCATCTGATTGAAAGTTATCCTAGTCTTCTCTCTCAGTTTTGAGATTCATCCAGAACCCCCGCCATCTCATCCTCTCCACATACGGGTTCTCAGTCTGTTCCCCCCGCTTTCTCCACCTGGTCCCATGGGTTCTGTATGAAAACTCAGGAAGACCAAGCTTCAGTTCTTGAGCTCGATGTATTGGCCCTCCGCGCGCCGGACACTGGGAAAGTGCTGACATCTTTGGCAGTCAGGTTGGTATTGAGATATTCACCTAGGCCAGGTATCATATTGTCATCTCCACATGGGGGTTGTGTTGCTGAGCTCTCCTGTCTCTCTCCAAGCTCAGACACCAGCAGGGTGTGCAAGAATGGCACTGGAACTTCACATCTGTGGAGAGGGGTGTAGGGACATTACCAGGTCATGGTTCAGGACAACATGAGGACTGGCTGGGATTAGGCCATGTTTGCTCATACTTCCTTCATAGGCTTCAGGCAATTTTTTTTTTTGACGCACGCTCGTTTTGAACACAAGCGTATTCCATACACACCATTTTTATAGTAGTGATGGACTGAATTTTGCATGTGGGTTAGCTTTCCCTATTAACAGTGTCTTTCGCCATGAGGCGAACCCACTCCGACTTCAGAGGTACTTGTAATTTACGTCCACAAGTCAAGGACGACAAGGTCAACAATTTAGTCCCTTCAGTTAATTGATTATCTAGATCTAGATTATCTTGATTGATTGATTGATTTAGGAACCGACATCACAGCATTCGGGGCATTCCCATAAACCTAGGAATGAAAAGAGTTGATGAAAGAAATAAAAAAAGAGGTAAGTGAAATATTTTGTCCACGTTAAAAGACATAACACTCTTATAAAAACCATACTGGAGGGCAAAGTTGAGGGCAAGTGAGCAAGAGAAAGACAATGATACAAGTGGGAAGATAACATCAAGTGATGGACGAACATCAAACAGAACGTACAGTCAGGGCGAGAGACAGACAGTGTTGGAGATCCATTGCATCCGATCTTCATTGTGGTATTATTGGGATTGGAACTCTTCGCTGGCTTCTGAGGATGGGGACGGAGCGCTTATGGAATGCCCCGAATTCTGTGATGTTGATTCCTAAATCAATCAACCAATCAATCAATCTTCATTGTGGAGATGGCACCTGACTGATTAAATTGATTACTACTAGATTCGAACCCAATACCCAGAGGGAAAATTGATGTCGGTAGTGCTGACAATTAAACATAGATTCAGATCAAAGCCACATTACAGCTCAGATGAGTTGCCATCTTCACAGGGAACGTTGGCCCCAAGAGATCTTCAGAACTCTTTGCCATGATGTGACAGTCAAACACCCTCTATTGTGTCTCTGGCCATAATGTCACATTAACACAACCTCTGTCCTGTTTGTCTGTTCATGTTGTCTTCCTCCTGAATGTCTGCCTTCCACCTTTCCCTGCAGTAAGGTTGTATTCTTGTATGTCTGCCCTCCACCTTTCCCTGCAGTAAGGTTGTCTTCCTCTTCTATGTCTGCCCTCCACCTTTCCCTGCAGTAAGGTTGTCTTCCTCTTGTATGTCTGCCCTCCACCTTTCCCTGCAGTAAGGTTGTCTTCCTCTTGTATGTCTGCATTCCACCTTTCCCTGCAGTAAGGTTGTCTTCCTCTTGTATATCTGTCTGCCTTCCACCTTTCCCTGCAGTAAGGTTGTCTTCCTCTTGTATGTCTGCCCTCCACCTTTCCCTGCAGTAAGGTTGTCTTCCTCTTGTATGTCTGCATTCCACCTTTCCCTGCAGTAAGTTTGTCCTCCTCTTGTATGTCTGCATTCCACCTTTCCCTGCAGTAAGGTTGTCTTCCTCTTGTATATCTGTCTGCCTTCCACCTTTCCCTGCAGTAAGGTTGTCTTCCTCTTCTATATCTGCCCTCCACCTTTCCCTGCAGTAAGTTTGTCCTCCTCTTGTATGTCTGCATTCCACCTTTCTCTGCAGTAAGGTTGTCTTCCTCTTGTATGTCTGCATTCCACCTTTCCCTGCAGTAAGGTTGTCTTCCTCTTGTATGTCTGCATTCCACCTTTCCCTGCAGTAAGGTTGTCTTCCTCTTGTATATCTGTCTGCCTTCCACCTTTCCCTGCAGTAAGGTTGTCTTCCTCTTGTATGTCTGCATTCCACCTTTCCCTGCAGTAAGGTTGTCTTCCTCTTGTATGTCTGCATTCCACCTTTCCCTGCAGTAAGGTTGTCTTCCTCTTGTATATCTGTCTGCCTTCCACCTTTCCCTGCAGTAAGGTTGTCTTCCTCTTGTATGTCTGCATTCCACCTTTCCCTGCAGTAAGGTTGTCTTCCTCTTGTATATCTGTCTGCCTTCCACCTTTCCCTGCAGTAAGGTTGTCTTCCTCTTGTATGTCTGCATTCCACCTTTCCTCTGCAGTAAGGTTGTCTTCCTCTTGTATGTCTGCATTCCACCTTTCCCTGCAGTAAGGTTGTCTTCCTCTTGTATGTCTGCATTCCACCTTTCCCTGCAGTAAGGTTGTCTTCCTCTTGTTTATCTGTCTGCCTTCCACCTTTCCCTGCAGTAAGGTTGTCTTCCTCTTGTATATCTGTCTGCCCTCCACCTGTCCCTGCAGTAAGGTTGTCTTCCTCTTGTATATTCTGTCTGCCTTCCACCTGTTCCCTGCAGTAAGGTTGTCTTCCTCTTGTATATCTGCCCTCCACCTTTCCCTGCAGTAAGTTTGTCTTCCTCTGTATATCTGTCTGCCCTTCCACCTTTCCCTGCAGTAAGGTTGTCTTCCTCTTGTATGTCTGCATTCCACCTTTCCTCTGCAGTAAGGTTGTCTTCCTCTTGTATGTCTGCATTCCACCTTTCCCTGCAGTAAGGTTGTCTTCCTCTTGTATATCTGTCTGCCTTCCACCTTTCCCTGCAGTAAGGTTGTCTTCCTCTTGTATGTCTGCATTCCACCTTTCCCTGCAGTAAGGTTGTCTTCCTCTTGTATATCTGTCTGCCTTCCACCTTTCCCTGCAGTAAGGTTGTCTTCCTCTTGTATGTCTGCATTCCACCTTTCCTCTGCAGTAAGGTTGTCTTCCTCTTGTATGTCTGCATTCCACCTTTCCCTGCAGTAAGGTTGTCTTCCTCTTGTATGTCTGCATTCCACCTTTCCCTGCAGTAAGGTTGTCTTCCTCTTGTATATCTGTCTGCCTTCCACCTTTCCCTGCAGTAAGGTTGTCTTCCTCTTGTATATTCTGTCTGCCTTCCACCTGTCCCTGCAGTAAGGTTGTCTTCCTCTTGTATATTCTGTCTGCCTTCCACCTGTCCCTGCAGTAAGGTTGTCTTCCTCTTGTATATTCTGTCTGCCTTCCACCTGTCCCTGCAGTAAGGTTGTCTTCCTCTTCTATATCTGCCCTCCACCTTTCCCTGCAGTAAGTTTGTCCTCCTCTTGTATGTCTGCATTCCACCTTTCTCTGCAGTAAGGTTGTCTTCCTCTTGTATGTCTGCCCTCCACCTTTCCCTGCAGTAAGGTTGTCTTCCTCTTGTATGTCTGCCCTCCACCTTTCCCTGCAGTAAGGTTGTCTTCCTCTTGTATGTCTGCATTCCACCTTTCCCTGCAGTAAGGTTGTCTTCCTCTTGTATGTCTGCATTCCACCTTTCCCTGCAGTAAGGTTGTCTTCCTCTTGTATATCTGTCTGCCTTCCACCTTTCCTGCAGTAAGGTTGTCTTCCTCTTGTATGTCTGCCCTTCCACCTTTCCCTGCAGTAAGGTTGTCTTCCTCTTGATATCTGTCTGCATTCCACCTTTCCCTGCAGTAAGGTTGTCTCCTCTTGTATCTGTCTGCCTTCCACCTTTCCCTGCAGTAAGGTTGTCTTCCTCTTGTATATCTGTCTGCCTTCCACCTTTCCCTGCAGTAAGGTTGTCTTCCTCTTCTATATCTGCCCTTCCACCTTTCCCTGCAGTAAGGTTGTCCTTCCTCTTGTATGTCTGCCTTCCACCTTCTCCTGCAGTAAGGTTGTCTTCCTCTTGTATATCTGTCTGCCTTCCACCTTTCCCTGCAGTAAGGTTGTCTTCCTCTTCTATGTCTGCCCTCCACCTTTCCTTGCAGTAAGGTTGTCTTCCTCTTGTATGTCTGCCCTCCACCTTTCCCTGCAGTAAGGTTGTCTTCCTCTTCTATGTCTGCCCTCCATCTTTCCTTGCAGTAAAGTTGTCTTCCTCTTCTATGTCTGCCCTCCATCTTTCCTTGCAGTAAGGTTGTCTTCCTCTTGTATGTCTGCCCTCCATCTTTCCTTGCAGTAAGGTTGTCTTCCTCTTGTATGTCTGCCCTCCATCTTTCCTTGCAGTAAGGTTGTCTTCCTCTTGTATGTCTGCCCTCCATCTTTCCTTGCAGTAAGGTTGTCTTCCTCTTGCATATCTGTCTGCCTTCCACCTTTCCTTGCAGTAAGGTTGTCTTCCTCTTGTATATATGTCTGCCTTCCACCTTTCCTTGCAGTAAGGTTGTCTTCCTCTTGCATATCTGTCTGCCTTCCACCTTTCCCTGCAGTAAGGTTGTCTTCCTCTTGTATATATGTCTGCCTTCCACCTTTCCCTGCAGTAAGGTTGTCTTCCTCTTGCATATCTGTCTGCCTTCCACCTTTCCCTGCAGTAAGGTTGTCTTCCTCTTGCATATCTGTCTGCCCTCCATCTTTCCTTGCAGTAAGGTTGTCTTCCTCTTGTATATATGTCTGCCTTCCACCTTTCCTTGCAGTAAGGTTGTCTTCCTCTTGCATATCTGTCTGCCTTCCACCTTTCCCTGCAGTAAGGTTGTCTTCCTCTTGTATGTCTGCCTTCCACCTTTCCCTGCAGTAAGGTTGTCTTCCTCTTGTATGTCTGCCTTCCACCTTTCCCTGCAGTAAGGTTGTCTTCCTCTTGTATGTCTGCCTTCCACCTTTCCCTACAGTAAGGTTGTCTTCCTCTTGTATATCTGCCTTCCACCTTTTCCTGCAGTAAGGTTGTCTTCCTCTTGTATATCTGTCTGCCTTCCACCTTTCCTTGCAGTAAGGCTGTCTTCCTCTTGTATATATGTCTGCCTTCCACCTTTCCTTGCAGTAAGGTTGTCTTCCTCTTGTATGTCTGCCTTCCACCTTTCCCTGCAGTAAGGTTGTCTTCCTCTTGTATATCTGTCTGCCTTCCACCTTTCCTTGCAGTAAGGTTGTCTTCCTCTTGCATATCTGTCTGCCTTCCACCTTTCCCTGCAGTAAGGTTGTCTTCCTCTTGTATATCTGTCTGCCTTCCACCTTTCCCTGCAGTAAGGTTGTCTTCCTCTTGTATATTCTGTCTGCCTTCCACCTTTCCTGCAGTAAGGTTGTCTTCCTCTTGCATATCTGTCTGCCTTCTACCTTTCCCTGCAGTAAGGTTGTCTTCCTCTTGTATATTCTGTCTGCCTTCCACCTGTCCCTGCTGTAAGGTTGTCTTCCTCTTGTATATATGTCTGCCTTCCACCTTTCCCTGCAGTAAGGTTGTCTTCCTCTTGTATATATGTCTGCCTTCCACCTTTCCCTGCAGTAAGGTTGTCTTCCTCTTGTATATCTGTCTGCCTTCCACCTTTCCCTGCAGTAAGGTTGTCTTCCTCTTGTATGTCTGCCTTCCACCTTTCCCTGCAGTAAGGTTGTCTTCCTCTTGTATGTCTGCCTTCCACCTTTCCCCGCAGTAAGGTTTCAACAGAGAGTAGTTAAATCTGTATATGTGCCCAAAGTAGACCATGTGTGGAGCCTGGATCTCATTGAACCATTCTATTTTTATTGCTAATACGTTTAGGGCACTCTCTATGAGCAGCTGGCCATAAGTGAAAGAAATATTGATGTCCCACAGCGGGTCTGAATTTGTCCACACCAGACTTGAGCATGTTGGGCCTAGACAAAAATATGGGAGGGTATGGCTTCTGCCCATCACATGTGGAGATGGGTTGTAAGGAATCATCTTGGACTCTGTTAAGGGAGATTGCTTGAATAAACAGAGGAGGAGAATGAACCCCCCCCCCCCCCCCCCTACTCAAAAGGTGGAACGCTAAGGAATGCAGCTTCCCACAGAGGACATCGACTCAAGGTCAGGTATGACTGCAGGAGGCTGTTGTATGGTTAGGACTTCTATGTCCGCCCATGATAACTGGCAGCTGTTGATAAATAATCATGAATAGACAGGAGCTAACATGACAGATATGAATGGACATGAATAGACAGGAGCTAACATGACAGGTATGAATGGACATGAATAGACAGGAGCTAACATGACAGATATGAATGGACATGAATAGACAGGAGCTAACATGACAGATATGAATGGACATGAATAGACAGGAGCTAACATGACAGATATGAATGGACATGAATAGACAGGAGCTAACATGACAGGTATGAATAGACAGGAGCTAACATGACAGGTATGAATGGACATGAATAGACAGGAGCTAACATGACAGACATAAACAGACATCAGTAACTTAAACACATATGAGTTGAGTTAAGAATCGACATCACTGCATTCAGCACATTCCCATATGTGCTCCATCCCCTCGTTCAACAGCCAGCAAAGATGCATACCACTAACTGTTGTACCTGAATGACAGTTCTCCTGGTCTTCACACTAAGTTTTGAGGTTCTTGAGAATACCCCCCGCAATATCATTCTTTCCACATACAGGTTCTCAGTCTTTTCCCCCCACCTTCTCGACTGGTCCCACAGGCGCACGACCATCTCTCCTTGTCTATAGGTAAACTACCACCAAGAGGTGCATTTCCTGCCAGCCTATCAGCCTGTTCATTCCTCCAAACTCCTGCATGGTCAGGGCAAAAAAATCCATACTATTCTCACAATCTGTGACCTCTGAAGCGAGGATAGCCACTCCACAGGAAATGTTCCTTTCTCCACCTTACTTAGCATACTCCTTGAGTCCGTAATGAATGCAAACACATATGAAGACATAAAAAGACATGGACAAACATGTCTAGACATGAACAGACATCAACAAACATGAAGAAATATGAACAGACACGAGGCAAAACAATTAGACATGGACAGTTATGAATAAATATAGACACTAACAAATAAGAACAGCCAAACAAACATAAACATATATGGGGAAAAAAACCTGAACATATATGAAAAAAAAACTGAACATAAATTTTGTAAAAACATGAATATATATGAAAGAATATGAAAGTCATAAAAAGACATTAACGGTCAGAACAGACATAGTCATAACAATGATGTCCTGGTGTCTGCTTGTGTGTTTTTGCGTACCTGTGCATATATATTGACACACATGCGTCTATTTGTTTGTTTCGTTTTATGATCTATTGTTTTTTTTTAAATTCATTTCTCTTTTCCTCTCTGCTTTCTGCACCACTTTTTCCACTCCATGTTTCCACTCTCTGTTCTCAACTTTATAGATTAGACAATCTCTGAGTGGATAAGTATTCATTTGTGTTATCCGTGTGTTGTATGTTATCTATGTTTTATTGTTCTATGTTTTTGTTGTTTCCATTCACAAAAACTGGTTGTGTTATATGTTATATGTATGTTATCTGTGTGTTATTGTTCTGTGTTTTTGTTGTTTCCATTCACAAAGACTTTGGTTGAAATGTCTGCCTGTATCTGTGTTTTTCCATTTGTTGAGTCATATTTTGTGTTTTTATTCAGACTCTAATCTGAAGTACTTGTGAAAGAATGTTCGTCTGACAACACGCCTGACAACACACCCGACAACATGCCTGACAACACGTCTGACAACACGTCTGACAACATGCCTGACAACACATCTGATAACACGCCTGACAACACATCTGATAACACGTCTGATAACACATCTGACAACATGTCTGACAACACGCCTGACAACACATCTGATAACACGTCTGACAACACGTCTGACAACTGTCGTAAGTCTTCCTTACTTACTTTCGTGTTGTCCCTGGAGTGTGGGGAATCAACACTACATTTTTATTACCCCAATATTATTGTCCTAGAGAAACCACCAGACTCCGTCCACAAAACTCCGTCGGTCTGCAAACACCTTTTTCTTACTCTCACTCACCCTTGTATCATGCCCCCTCTCACTTTTCCCCAACATAACATACTCCACAACTCAAGCTTTAACAAATAAATACAAAATAATTTATTAAACCAAGAGTATAGGTGTGAGAAGTGTGTGTGTGTAAAGTGTAGAATGTGTGTCGAATATTTCTATTGGGTGCGGACATAGACCAGGTAGCTGAAGAGCCCAGCCCTATCATCCCAGAAAGGATCACACCATATCCTCATTCATTCCACGATGACCTCACCCAGGTATGTGTCCATCCTGCTAGATGTAGATTTCCACCGGTGGCTGTTTGATCACTCAAAAGAACTAGTCACAGTCCGAACCCTAAATCCTGTCTGGATCACACAGTTAAGTATATGTCTAATTTGTTCTTATACTTATAACACCCGTGTCTAGTGAGGACACGAACATACTGTTCTTTGAAATAAATGTACTTCCTGTCTCAAGTGTCTACTGTTCACAAGACCATTGTTATACTAACTTCCTAATCAGTTTATACTGATTTATTCCCATGTGATGGGGAATAACTGTATCTCTTTGTTTGTTCACCTGTCGTGTAAAACATACTGCCCACTGGTCTTTTCCCAGGTGGTGTAAAAGAAATTCACTTTCTACTATTCTGTTCCCAAGTGATGTTTGAAACATTAATTTGACGATTGGTCTTCCTCCAAAATGGTGCGGAGAAAACAATTTCTTGTATTCTGTTAATGTGTGACGTTTGATAATCCCTCTTATGCTTGTTCCCGTAAACCCTTTTTATCATGGGCTAAGTGCAAAAGATGTTGACCAACTGCCTGCACCAAGGTCTCCATTCTCAGTGACTTGAGTGACCTAAAGGAACCTGTCAACGAGAGAACAACACATTTGGTGATAGCAACTGTCCCTGACCTCCATTGGGGGGGGGGGGGGGGGGTGTCCGCCTCACTCAGATACATGACAGTGAACCAACTCTGTCATGGGCATAGGAGTTCTTCACTCCGGTCTGCAGTGGGTTAAGATCAGGACAGAGAAAAATGTAAAGTGTAGACCCCCAGCAGACCTCACTGGAGATCCCTTCTCCCCATCCCAATCTTCCCAATATCACCCCACTACACAATTCTCACTAGCAGAGCTAATTCTATTCATTACTCTAGCAAGTTTTACCGAGGCTACTGCTTATATTAACTAGGCTTAAATATACTCTCTACAATACCTTAAGCACAACACAGCAGTGTCTTCGAAATCACATCCACATTTTGCCATAACAGGCACGTGTACAATTAAATCTAATTAATTTCCGCACACGGTAGATATTTTTTAAATCCACTGCAGTGACAAACACGTCCGTGCAAGTCAATCCTCAGAGTTACACTACTTGTAAACAAAGCATGTTTTTACCCAACAGCCTTGAGTGGCCACGTGACGTTCTTTTGATGTTAACAAAAGTGGTTCAAGGGCAGATTATCCATGTCTGAATAAATTCTCTTCCTTGGGTTTAATCAATGTCACAAGAGTAGATTATCTCTCCTTTTGGACAATCCATGCACAAGTCGCCTCCCCCTTTTTCAACATATGCCTACAATTTCCCGTCTTGTGGGGACTGTCAAAGACGATTTTCCTGTTTGATGCTTGGAGACTTCCCAGGTTAGCGTGTCTTGATCTAACGGTAAACAACTGCAGCTGTGCATTCCGACTTTATTGTTTTTCTGTCCCGGTTAAAAACAAATGTAGCTTTGCACACAGGCCATAATATGACCGTCTGTATTGTCATTATCTGGTTGATACACAGTGAAATCATGACAACAACACATCTGACAACACATCTGACAACACGTCTGACAACACGCCTGACAACACGCCTGACAACACATCTGATAACACACCTGACAACACATCTGACAACACATCTGATAACACGTCCTGATAACACATCTGACAACACATCTGACAACACGCCTGACAACACATCTGATAACACGTCTGACAACATGTCTGACAACACGTCTGACAACACATCTGACAACACGTCTGACAACACATCTGACAACACGTCTGATCACCTAGCGCCAGGCACTTGGTGTAGGAGTCCAAGGCTGCTTTACTCATGGTGTAGACGGTCGACTTGGGCATCTGAAAATATAAATCAAGACTTAAAGGGAGTTTTAAGCAAGAGGAAGTACCTCATTGCACAGAGTATTGTCCCATATGGCTCTGCCTATTTTGCATAGCGGTCTGCCTAAAGTGTCACAAACAGACAACCTTTGTTGCTCCAGTCACGCCCCCACATCCCTCAGAGGACTCCTAAAAAAACTGTTTTTACGCCAAGGTGGGGCGATGCACGAGTTAAGAATCTAATAGAACAATCGAGGTTACAATGGTAAGATAAGAGGTATGCGGATGTAAGGTCAGAGAGGTGGAGTAAGGAATCCCAAGACAATGGTTGAGCCCCAAACACAATGGATTGTTATATCATGGAGATGTCAGTCTGAGTCACCAGGGGGCAGAGAGGAATGTGCTGGAGAGATAATAGACAAAGGAATACCCCAGAAATGTAATGTTGCGGGAAGTTGAAATTGGGTTCAAGGGTGAAATAGTTGTTCATGGGGGGTCCCTAAGAGACTGAATGTAGAGTGAAGGAAACGATGGGTCGAGGTATTCAGCAACAGTCAGTCCGGGGCTAAGTGAGGGAGACTTAGCCAGGCAGTTGAGTTGTGAGGCTAAGTGAGGAAAACTTAGCCAGGAGAGTTGAGTGTTTGGGCTACGTCAAGGAAACTAGCCAGTTACTCGATGTTTGGGCTAAGGAAGGAAACTTAGCCAGGCATTCAGTTGAGTTCAGACAAGGGAAAGAATCCCGTGCGACTAGCTTTGTCACCAGGCTGATCGAAGGCAGAATTGTGTATTTACCTGTTCTAATATGGTTCCTGAGGATAGTGCATGTTTTCATCATGTCCCTTCATAATCAATAAAGTTGTGTGCGCGAAAACTAGTGTTATCCAGTGGCTTCTAGCTGTTCCTAAGTATACCTGCAGAGTACGAATACAGACATACCTCTGGACATACTCATAGTCAATTCTATCTGTCAATAAAATTGTGACACCCGGACTTTCGGAACAAACAAGACTTACTACACCCTGCTCCTCTGTGATGTTTCTCTCATTATATTACTATTTCTACACCCTGCTCCTCTGTGATGTTTCTCTCATTATATCACTATTTCTACACCCTGATCCTCTGTGATGTTTCTCTCATTATGTTACTATTTCTGGCTCAGGCCAGAATGATTACTCGACCTCCCAAATACATGAGTTTGCTTTGCTTGGTGGTCAAATGGTTAGGGTTATCACCTCTCATACAGGATACCTGGATAGGGATTTCTTGTAGTGCACAGGATTTGTATTTTTTGGAGCACTATGCAGCGCTAGCTTGAGGCAAGAAGCATACTAGACAGTCTGAGCCATGGACCGTTAGATAGATGGGAGAATTATGTACTGTGCTTAAATTCAAAGCAAGCGAACACCTAAAAATCAAAATAGTCAGACCCAGCTACAGAACACTGGATTGATGCAAGAGCCATGATGTTTAAACTGAGACATGCAGCAGTAGGCTGGTAGACAAACTCACTACTGTGCTAACATGAAGTCAACAATATGCCTGTATGTACCAGAGATAAGCGCACAGACTGGTCACACAATGACAACTAGAATAAACTGACAACTGTCACACAACAATAACAAACTTACAACTGTCATATAGCAACAACAACTTACAACTGTTATATGGCAACCGCAACAACAAACTTACAACTGTTATATGGCAAAAACACACAACTGTCACATAGCAACAAGAACACACTTACAACTGTCACATAGCAACAACAACACACTTACAACTGTCACATAGCAACAAGAACACACTTACAACTGTCACATAGTAACAACAACAGCAAACTTACAGCTGTCACACAGCAACAACAACACACAACTGTCACATAGCAACAACAACAACAAACTTAAAACTGTTACATGACAATAACAAAAACAAATGTACAAGTGTCACACTGCAACAACAACAAACTTACAACTGTGTGGCTAGCAATGCTTGATACATTGACAATATTTCCTGGAAAGCAGCAAACAATGAATATACAGAAATCTGGCAATTCCTTGTGACAGCAGTAAACATGGCATTAACAGAGGACGACATTCTGACACAGGCAACCAGAGATCTACATTGTATCATGTTGTAGCAAGAAGATAACAGGGGGAGACGTCGGTGTGAGACAGATAAGCAGAAATGGGGGAATCACTGAGTGAGAGAATTGAAGACAGGAAAGTGAGAGAGGAATGAAGGGAGACAGAAAATGGAAGGAAGCATAGTGTGAAGATAGAAGGATGGCAAAATTATAGAATGGAGAGGGATATGAGTGATACAATTGACACAGACAGGAAGAAAGATCGTGGAGGAATACAGAGAGATAAAATTGACAAATACAGGAAGAGAGAGAATGGAGGATTACAGAGTGATAACAGTGACAAAGACAGGAAGAGAGAGAACAGACAGAGACACATTTTAGACACGACATTCATCATCTAGCAGGACTCTATAAACGACTAACTTGCTAACCGCTCCATGGCAAAGGGGTTAACGACACAGTTCCTAATCCCGAATACCCACGTTCTTCTTCTTCTTCTTTGCGTTCATCCGGAGTGTTTTTTCAGATGTGATTGCGGTGTGTCTAGTTAGGCACCCTTGGATCGAAACCCTTAGGCCAACACATCCGGCTTTTAGCGTGCATTTTTGACCAGGTTAGCATTCCTGGGACCCACGTTCAAAACACAGCTATGGGCGATTTGGCAGCAGACCGCCTTGCATTGGTTTTTTTACAAAATGGTATGGGTGCTGTTCGTCCAGAAAGCAATGGCAAACTACAGAATGTAAACTTGCCAAGAGATCACAACAGCTAAAATACTGGTGTTGATTGTGATGTCCTGTAAAGGATATACAGCTAACTTTTAGGAAGGCCCAGTTAGGGGAAACACCACGCACAACATTTGGAGAGAGCGATAACGTACAATAGCCAATCCTTCTTAGTCGTCTCTTTTATGACACAGTTGGTTGCTTGTCGCGTTACTATTCTTTGTTTCCTTGATGGAAACACAGAGTAACAGAATGGAGAAAGGCAGGCAGACAGGCAGGCAGGCAGGCAGGCAGACAGGCAGGCAGGCAGGCAGGCAGGCAGGCAGGCCAACAGACATATAGACAGACAGGCAGTCAGCTAAATCATTACCCTTGGACTTGATCAGGTGTGGGATGGCCAGCTGAGTCAAGAAGAAGACGCTCTCCATATTGGTGTCCATGATCTGCTTGTAAATGTCCCGAGTGGTAGTCACTGCATCTCGGACAATATTCATCCCTGCATTGTTGACCTGTAGAATCGTGGACACCATGTCAGTCACGCATGTATATAGTGTTGCATGCAATAGAATCTGGTGAAGTCAGTTCAAGTCCCTAGTTAGTTAGTCACGGTTCCAACTTAAAGTCCCTAGTTAGTTAGTCACGGTTCCAACTTAAAGTCCCTAGTTAGTTAGTCACGGTTCCAACTTAAAGTCCCTAGTTAGTTAGTCACGGTTCCAACTTAAAGTCCCTAGTTAGTTAGTCGCGGTTCCAACTTCACGGTAATGGGTCATCCTCATAATGCTCCATTCCTGTGCCCGTGAATATCACACAAAATGCTCCTCACTGCCCCATGTGAAAAATGGAACAGATAGGAGTCTCGACAAACCAACAGCCCGCACAGGCATACTATACATGAGGCCCATGCCAGGATGCCAACACAAACGTCCACCATAAAAAATACAGTTCATCCTTGATGAAAGTCCCTAGTACACGCCTAAGTCCCTAGTAAACACCTAAGTCCCTAGTACACGCCTAAGTCCATTCAGCCTATGGTGCTATATCCATATTTTCATAGACCAAAGTGCACTCAGTGGCTGATGTGCTCAGTATCGTGGCAGCCATCTTTATTTCCCCAGACATTTCTTAGTTGCCATTTTGGGCTGGGTCAACCTTGAAGTGCAGGTCAAATTTTAAAGTTTGAAACCTCCCCTTGGATCGAACCCAAAACTGGTATGGAGGGCTAGCATCTGGCAGCTACACCACCTGTGACTCCCTGCAGGTGTATATAACAGTGATATTTCACTGTTTTTATTTCATTTATTGATACATCATCCTCATGTGAATTATGCTGCGGCTGTTTTATTTACAGAAACAACAGTGGTTGGTTGGTTAATGGGTTGGCTGGTTGACTGGTTAGTTAGTCAGTTGGTTACTTGGTTGGCTGGCTAGTTGGTTACTAGGTTGGTTGTTTGATTGTTTGGTTGTTTGGCTGCTTGGTTGACTGGCTGCTGGTTGGAAAAGCCATGGAAGGAGCTAAAAGAGATGGCAAAGATAGATGAGCACAACTTAAGATGTTGAAGGAGTGTGATGAACTAGAAAGTAACAGACAATAGAAGAATATTTGGATACTATACAGCGATCATAAAACAGTATAGGTTTTAGTGGGAGAATTTACGTTTTGTCTGGCACAATTAGATGTGTGGAAGAAAGTAGCGAGGTCAGAGTTAAAATGGTGAACATTACCATTAGCATAGATTTTTTTTTGGGTGACAGTACTGTCTATTTTTTATGATTTATGCCTTTGAATTGTCAAATGATTTTAATGCGCAAATGTGACCTTATTTTTCACCCTTATCTGCATGCAGCAGATACAATATGAGTATAAATACAACCAAAACTGAATTAATACGAGTTAGCAGATCGCCTGATCTACTAAGTATACAGATAAATAGCACAACTCTGAAACAAGTTAAAGAATTCAAATATCTTGGAAGTATGATCACAGAAGATGGCAGATTGGACAGAGAAATCAAAATCGGATGTCAAAAAGCTAGTGCACTTACATATCAACTATCACCCTTACTGAAACATCAAAATATACCCATGTCCACAAAACGACAGAAAATAAACAGCATATTCACACCAACCCTATGCTACCAATCTCAAACTTAGACTTTATCCAAATCACTACTTTTGCAAAATCAACACCTGTGAGATGAGATGCCTGAGGAGAGCTGCTAACTTAACAATCCAAGACCGAGTAAGAAATGCTGTTATCAGGGATCAACACCTTGTGCCACATTTATTGAAAGACAACTGGCCTTACATCAGAGATCATCTGCGGCGAGACCAAGAGGACGTGCAAGAAGAAAATGGAATTACGACATCAAAGACATTGTACAATCACACGGAATGACACTATCCAGTGCCGCCCATCGAGCGCTGGAACGCAAATTATTCCTCCCCACGACACTTGACGGCAGAAGTGGAAGATGATGATGATGATGATGATGATAATGATCTAAGGATAATAGGCATAATCCACTACACCAGGATCAAGGGGTGTATCTTCTTCTTTGTTTGACTCACTTAGGATCAACTCACTTCTGTATTTTATTATGCAACAACTGTGCTGTCTTGTGCAGATCTTGCAGGCTTCTGTTGTGTTTGATATCTAGACTTGTTTCATCTGGTCACAAGTGGGGCCATAACATCCTCAGGATTTGGATTCTAATCTAGTTCCACTCTATGTCACACCCACTTCCCAAACCCACTTGTTGCGACTGGACAGCACTGTCATCCTGTCTTCTTTCTCAGAAATCTTCCAGCGCATTAACAGCTTGTTCACTCATAAGATGAAGTGTTAAAAATGTCAGAAATATGAGAAATGTGATATGCATGAGAAATTTCAGAAATGTGACAAATATCAGAAATATGAGAAATATCAGAAATATGATATTATGAGACGTGTGAGAAATATAAGAAATGTGAAAAATATGAGAAATATCAGACTTTCAGATATATTAAAAATGTGAGAAATACAAGTAAGACATGTCAACATGATGAAGATGCTTGCAGATCTACAAATTAATGGGAAAGACCTTAGACTTGTAACAAACATATATTGGAAACAACAAGCTGTCATAAAGATTGATATTGAAGTAGGGTAATATCGCCTATTAAGAGAGGTGTGCCACAGAGATGTGTAATGTCTCCAAATCATTTTTTCCTATACAGTGAAAATATTGTTAGAAATTCAGAAGATATAAGAGGAATCGCCATTGTGGGACATAACATCAATAAAATTAGATATGCAGATGATACAATATTGATTGCAGACAACGAACAGGGTCTGCAACATTTGGTAGATGTGATTGTTCGCCACAGTGAACAACTAGGGTTAGAATTAAATTGTAAGATGACACAGATTATTGTCGTCACTAGGAAGAAAGAAATACCATAATTTAATAAACAGGTAACTGGGAATATTCTGAAACAAGTGAATCAGTACAACTATCTCAGAACAATCATAACACCTTATGGGAGGGAATTGAAGAGATTAGAACAAGAATCGCCATGGCAAAGGTAGCCTTTTGCAAGATAGATGGATATACAGACCAATAAAAAGATGTCATGCAACAAGAAAAAGAGTGTTGAAGTGCTACATAGAACCTGTAGTTTTTTATGGATGTGAAGCATGGACAATGAGCAGACAAGCTGAAAAACATCTGATGGCTGTGGAAATGTGGTAGCTGAGGAAAATGCAAAGAATACCATGGACAGACAGAAAAATCAATGCAAGTCCCACACACACACAAAAACAAGTGAAAACTGTAAATTGATTAGAGAAATTAGATGAAGACAGTCAACATTTCCTTGCACACGTTATAAGAAGAAATAAATGAGAAAACTTGGTGACAACTGGCAAGATTGAGGGGAAATTGGTAAGGGGAAGGCAAAAAAGTAAATATCTGGATGACTTTGCCACATGGCACTGTCTAGACAAGAACACAGAGCTGATCCACGACTCTGGTGATAGTACGAGATGGTGAAACATGACCGCCCACGCTTATCGGCATAGCATATATGATGATGAGAAATACCAGAAATATGAGACGTGTAAAATCTAAGAAATCCAAGCAATGTGAGAAATATTTGATATTTCGCGTATTGATGAAATGCAAAATAAAGAATCAAACTCCAAGTACTCAGAACATTCCTACATGTGCTCTGTCCCCTTCTTCAGTAGCCAACAATTTCATTTGTAGATAAGAACATTCTCTAATGCAACAAATTGTCTGCACCTGTGTTTGTTTTATTCCCAACTGAAGTCACAGCAACGAAAGGCAGATTGCTGTACCTGTTTGACTGATCGTCTTTGACTTGTGGCTTTCTCAGATCAAGCCGCAGTCTGTAAAGTAGACCATCGTATCCCAGCACATGCCAGGTGCACATCACAACACTCACCAAAACATCAATTTTGCCAAACGCTGAAAGTGTGTCTTCAATTATCTTCTCCTGAGTGGCAGATTCTGTTATGTCCCCAAGAGTTGTCTTCACCTGAACAAGACATATTAAACATTTGGTCTAAAATTCTAAGAGACTATTTTACACATGTAATCTAATTTGTAAGAGACTGTTTTACAAGTGTAATCTAAACTTGTAAGAGACTATTTTACATGTGTAATCTAAATTTGTAAGAGACTATTGTACATATGTGATCTAAACTTGTAAGAGAAATATTTTACATGTGTAATCTAAACTTGTAAGAGAATTATTTATTTTTCATATGTAATCTAAACTTGTAAGAGATCTATTTATTTTACATGTATAATCTAAACTTGTAAGTTAATTAGTTGCATATCCTTTACAGGATGTCACAGTCAATACCACCTCCTTGACTTCCCGACAATGGAACACAGGATCAAGATCTGGAGAGCTCGTGCATACTTAAAAATAAGTGCAGATGAGCAGCACCCTCTGCATGACGCTGTATTCAGAGAAAAGGGTGACAGGCTAAAGAGGGGCAAATCATGGATGGGTCGGGCGGAAGATGTCGTCGGACAGGTCTGCAGTCTTACCAGTATCAACCCCGGCAAGGAATGGGTGCCGGTCCCTCCAGCTTTTAAGTGTACCTTCTCCTGCATTATCACACTCGACAGACGGTGCAGAGAGCAGAACCCTGCCGCTGTCAATGCAGAGGTTAACGCGCTCATCTATGATCACTCAGATAGCCCCGAAGTGCTCATCTATACAGATGGATCTGTTGTAAAGCAGCAGAGAAGTGCGTGGGCATTTACAGCCCGTTCAGCGGGCCGAACCGTTCAAGAATCCAGTGGTGCCCACTCTATGACCACGAGCAGCATGACGATGGAGGTGATGGCAGTTACACAGGCTTTCATATGGCTGGAATCACAGCATTATACCAACGTGTGTGTACTAAGTGATTCAATGAGCATGATTCAGAAGGTCGAAGCTGGATCTGTACGTAGACAGTGGACTGAGTCGCTGCGGAAGTCTGTTGTCCGCAAAGTCACCTTCATCTTCGTCCCGGGACATGCGGGAGTCGAGGGAAATGAACGAGCTGATAAATTGGCTGGCTCTGCACCCCCTGTAGATGGCCAGCCCATGGATCGTGCTGATGTCATTAACGCCCTTAAAGATATGGCGAGAACAGAGGATTTTGACGCCAGTGATTCCACATCGCTTTCCAGGATGAAAGACCTGGGAGTAAGAATCGGCACAGCCAGACGCGAGAAGTACATCGGGAAAACAAAGCGCCTCGTCAACCAACACAGAACTGGCACTATTAGCCACCGGACGCTGATGCATATGCTGGGGGGAGGATCTGAGCACCTATGGACATGTCCGGAGTGCAACGAAGATACCCCAACTGATAACTGATAACTGATAACAGTCAATACCAGCATTTTTTGCTGTTTGTGATCTCTTGGCTAGTTTACATCCAATAGTTTGCCGTTACTTTCTGAATGACCGGCACCTATACCATTTCGGAAAAAACCAATGCAAAAGCTTCACCTCGACACAACAAGGTACAAGGGGAACAAGTTGAGATGATGAGAGAACTAATCTACATATGTAATCACCAAACAGACAGATAGTCAGAGGAAGTATCAACGTTACTGTTATTCTCTCGCCTCCAAGCTCCTGGCTAGCCTTAGATACAGCCTCCAAACGTGCTCTGTCTCGGCCATGCAACATCAGGTGACAGCCTTGACGAGCAAATTCATGGGCCGTGGCCTCACCAATGCCGGCACTAGCTCCTGAAAACATGCAACATGTAGAAAATGTTTACATATATGCATGAATACACATACACACAGATTATATATATATATATATATATGTATATATATATATATATATATATATATATATATATATATATATATATATATATATATATATATATATATATATATATACACACATACACACACATGCTTGCACACACAGACATGTGTTCATATGTATATACACACCCACATATGAATGCACACACACACACACACAAGCAGACACACATTACATGCTCATATACACATGAATGCACACTTACACACACACACATAAACACGCAGACATTATATGTTCATATATACACACATGAATGCACACATACACACACATTACATGTTTACATGTACACATGAATGCACACACAAACATTATATTCTCATACGTACACACATGAATGCATGCAGACATTATGTGTTCATATATAGTTATATACTAATTAGTAATTAGTATGCTTTCACTTCCAGTCTGATTCAGAAAATAAAATAGCAGTACTATTAGCGAATTCAGTCGTGCCGTGACCCAAATTGAAATTGGAAATTACACACTGCGCCACCCCGGAATGATTCATTGTGTCTCCAAAAATGACTGCTGTAAAGACCATGCATGATTCTGACATCATTCATTCATTCAAATATCATGTGACAATATCAGATGCCATCTTAGTTTCTGCGGGATAGGTCAGTCTAATATTCTATGCATAGCGAGTGGTTAAAATTATCCTGGCTTTTAAATAAATGTAATTATTTGATACATGGTAAGTAATTTTATTTTCTAGAGCTGAATTTGTAAATCTTTGAATATTTTGAGATGGATTTTTTAATTCTGCACCCGTTTTTACATATGTTTGGAGAGTTTGATCGCCAATCGTCTTCCATTTGTGGCATAAAAAATATTTCTGCAGGGATGTTTCAGCTTTGTGAATGGTAAGCCAAGATGGCTGTCGACATGAATATTGATCGGTCTTGGCTCAAAACGTGCAATTTTAACTACTAAAATTAAAGAGAATACAAGTTTAAAGATTATTAATAATTTGGGACGCAGAGGTGTTTCCAAGGCACCAGGGCAGGTTTTATACTGGCCAAGACCTACTAACACGTCCTTGTTGTGCGTCCTGAGCAACAGGTCCCACTGAGGTCCTAGCTAATGTAGTAGGATCGCTGATTCTTCTGAAGTTGGAGAGTATCTGCCTGCACGGCGAGGAACCACCAGTCTGCACACCAGTAAGCCAGACATGGGACAACGGACATCATTACGCAAACCTCTGTCCAGAATGACATCACACCGATGTTGGACAACAGGATGTCTTCATCCGACATACAGGACTTTGCGCTGGAGGTCACAGCCAGCGAACGCAAGCAAGCATTAATAATTTATTTGTATACTTTTACTATTTTTTTTATTATCATGACAGAACATATTTTTGAAGTCAGTTTTCATATCTGTCTATGACCCGTTTGAGGCAACCTCCCACACGGAGATACTGAGGCACACTGGAGAGCTCTGAAATTAGGGAAATCATGACAATATTTTAGTCCGAGACACCAGCACTCAAATGTGAATATCTTCGCTTAGAATTGACATACAGGCATCATTGAGGTACCATTAGATTTGGTTTCTCAAGGCATATCTGTCTGTGGTGGTCTCATTAGTAAATACTCAAACTGAAAATCCTGATAGAACCCGCTACATACACTATATAACAATTTTAGTATGAAGGAATTGTGGGCGGGTGCTCCAAACAAATAACAGTCCCCCTGTGTCCAAGACAAGCAGACATCATAAAAACGGCATCACCTGTGACAAATAATAAATAAGTAGTAAGAGTAATAGTAATACAAGCAGACACACTAGGCTATGAAGGACATTACCTGTGATGAGGACAACTTTATTCTGTAAGTTGAGAAAGGAATCGCTGGCCATTGTTGTAGTTGTACTTTGACTTAAACTATGGCCTGTTTTTACGACCTCTAGTGATTCAAACTGTGCATTTCTATGTTTGTTAGTCTCTGCATGTTTCTTCAAGTCTTGTATTTTCGCTTTAATTTCGCACTTGCAGTACTTACAATGAGCCTTAGTCGCATCCCCATAAACTGGAATCACCCAATCTTTAGTTATGTCATCCTGCAGCCACGCTTTCCGAAATTTTTGTTCATAATGATAATAAGAAGATAGCTTTACCTTTGGCATGTTGAAAGATTTGTTCAAAGAGGAAGACACAATGATGGTGAGCAATTATTTTTTAAAACCACATGAAAAAGAATCACAAAGTCGGCATCACAGCAATAATTCGCAACACATTGTTTACAGTTCAAATAATGTTCCAGGGTTGCCACTTTTCTTTGACAGAAAATATCTAAAAATATCTAGATTATATGGGTTAAACATCTAGAAAAACATCCAGATGGAAAAAGTAAGAAATTACATAAATGTCGATGTGACTTACCATATGGAATAATGTCCTCATCTTCACTTGTGTCTGTCTCACAAGATCCACAGGATAAACTTAGCTTGGATGATGAAGCTGAAGCGTCAGATTCCAAATGACTGGTAATAGGTATGCTTTAGCTGTTCCAATTTCTTTTAATACACGATCAGGGAGCTGATCAGTTGAACAGCATTTTCCTGCACTACTCTCATCCGGCCAAATGTTATGATCAAGATAGAATAATTTAAAAAGTCAAGTTTCATCCTATTTCTTAGTTTAGATTGTATATAATTCATAGCACTGAAAACTCTTTCTACATCAGCATTTGAATTGGGTAGTATCATGGCAGACATCGCACATTCAAAGAGCTTACAGAATTGACTGTTTTCTGAGGCATCTTTAAATTGTCTTACTTCACTCCAAAAAGCTTCAGTTTCTGTTTTGTTTGTCCAGTCAACCAAATTTATTTTGGTTAACTGATATTCTGCTTCCGCCACACTATTATCAGTAGCCCCTAAAAATGTCATAACTTCACAATATTTAGGTATGTCCTTTACTGGCTGAAGTATGTTGTTAACAGAAAACAGTGAAATATTTTTAAATACATCAAAATTTTCAGAAAGTCTCTGCTTCAGTTGCTTGAATAATGAGATAAGAAAATCTTGACAGAGCTTTCTTAAGTTGTTCTCTTCGTTTTCTGTTAACTGTGGATTCCCAGAAGTGGCAGTGCTTAAGTGACATATTAGGTCACGAGAGAACTGTTGTTATTTTCTGTGGCGATTTCAACGCGAAAGGCAGATCATGGGGAAACATTTCCTCCAACACACAGGGAGAGGAGCTCGAGACTGCACTTGAGACCATTGACCTGGTCTGAATCAACAATGGCTGTGTCACCAGGACAGCAAGCCGGCCAGGTGAAGAGGACAGTGCTATTGATCTGGCGCTGGTTTCTCCTTCACTCACTACAGTGTGTAGATGGGGTGTCCTAGGGTACCACTGCAGCGACCACCACCCTTGCAGCATATTGGTGGAGAAAGGCAGAACCAGGCAGCACAAGTCAATGGTCAAGACCTTCCAGTATGACAGGTACAGGGCAAGATGTGGTGAGTAAAATAAGGCGCGACAAGCGCAGAAAGCTTCAGGGCAGGAAAAAAAGCTGGGAGCAGCCACCGTGGTGGAATTATGAGGTGGAGAAGGCCTGGTGGATAAGCGTAGTGTTGTAAGGAAATGGCAAATCGCCAAGAAGAACAGAGTTGCCCATCCTAGTCCCTGCATGAACTTAGAAAAAGAGATGCACACAAAAGTAAGCTATTTAAAAAAAACTGGTTAAGGTGGTTAAAAGTGAAAAATGGGCAGAGGTATGTCAAAGAGTAAGCACAGACAAGTCACTGAAATTGTTCTGGCGACTACATAAAAGCATGAGTGGGGTAGTCAAGAATAAGAGAATTTCTGACTTCCAAGGTGCTGACCTCATCTGGCAGAGGACTGACGAGGACAAGGGCAAAGCCCTCTTCGAACGCTATCTAGAGCAGAGCAACCAGACAGACATGAGAGGCCGAAATCTTGCCAAGGAGGTCACCTCAGACAGGTGCAAGGCCCAGAACTATTTCGGATGAAGACACAGTGACAGTGAAAGAAATCAAGGCTGTGCTTCGACGATAAAAAAACAGCGCTCCAGGGCCAGATGGAATAAGATACGACGACATCAATAGGTGTACCGACAACGAGCTAGAGAAACTAGCAGACATGTACAACAACAGTATAGGGAGTGCTAGCATCAAGGAGGAGTAGTTACACAGCTATCTGATTCCCTTGCCGAAGCCTGGCAAAGACCACACAAAAATTCAGGGATATCGAGTAATAACCATGCAGAATACAATAGGCAAGCTGCTGGAGAAGTTAATTGCCAGAAAAATATCAAGCCAGCTAGATAGGCAAGGTGTTTTCCCACCTACCCTGGGAGGGTACCGTCCAAAAAGAGAAACCTGGACCAATGCAGCAGTTTTTGCCCATGATGTCTATGAAGGTTTCCACTCAGGCATTGAAACCTTTGCTGCAGCGATTGATCTTGAAGACGCGTACAACAGAGTACCATTGGATTTTTAATGCTTCAGCTTCTTGAACTCAAGATAAGTCCTTTCCTCCTTAGTTGGATCGCTGCAGCCCTCTTCCAACGGAAAGTAGTTTTTAGATGTGGCAGTTGGACTTCGGAACCTACAACAATATATCCTGGCCTACCACAGGGATCACCATTATCTCCGGTGCTGTTCAACGCCTACACTGTGAGGATCACCAGCGAGCAGATCACTGGACCGGGGAGGACATTGTCATATGCCGACGATGTTTTAGTGTATCGTCAGGGTAAGGATAGAGATCAGGTTGCTGTGGAACTACAAACCGAACTCAATCGCATAAGTACTTGGTGTGTTGAAGCTGGGGCAATGGTCAACCCAACAAAGGCAACAGTGACATGGTTCTCGTTGAATAATCATATTGTCAACACTCCAACACCAACTGTAAATCTGTGTTCAGAGACTGTGGAAAGAACGCAGGCAATGAAATACCTGGGGATACGGTTTGATAGAAGCCTTGCTTATAATGAGCACATAGACCAGGTGATAACAAAGGCCAAAGCGGGGCTTGGCTGCGATGCGGGTGATGGCGGCAGCAAACTGTGAGCAGCGCCATCTATGTCTTCTATACGAGGGGCTGGTCATGTCTGTTTTGGAGTATGCGATGCGATCCTGACTCTCAGCCGTAAGCAGATAGAAAGGATGGAAAGGATACAGAACGAAGATATGCGCATTATTCTTGGATGTACAAGAGATACAGCATGCAGGGAGATGCGCTACCTTCTTGATTTTCCAACCATTGAAGACAGAATACAAATTTGCAGAGCACGTGCCTAACTCAGAATTAACGCAAACACACAAACAACATCCACTGCATAGTGGAATTAGGGAGGTGAAGGGCAGCAGGTTAAAAAGAGGAAGGTCGTGGGTGGGTGTCGCGAGATTGCCATGAGTTAAACAGATAAATATTCCCGACGTTTGCTTGGCGTGTATTTTCAGCACCATTATTTTACTAACTGGAAAAACACCGCGGTTGTCAAAATCTCAGGACAATATTTGTAGCTGCACGTGTACATCTATAACGGATTTGGAACGGTCGGTGTTGATGGTGACAGGTCCTGGCATCGCCTTGATTAGTTTGTCTACATTTGAATGTAAATGGAAGCAGTGGGGTCAGCCCATCTACACATTGGGTGTTGAGTGAGAAGGAAGGGATACACCGAGTTGGCAGTTCATTACCAGATAGAATCACATATATTGTCACCACGGAACAGAAGATTGACAAGTTTGTCAACATTTGAATGCAGATGGAAGCCGTGAGATCACAATGGCAGATGTAAAACGGAAGTACTTAGTAGGGAGAAAACAGTACATATGTCAATTCTTGGTTTCCGGAACATGAAGAGTTTGACGGGGTTATTTGCAACTGTTTGTTGGAAGTCGTCATAAAATTCGCTGGCTTGTTTTGAGAATCTTAACAATTACTGACAACTTTGACAGGATTTAAGCCCGGAGAAATAGATCCTTGCAAATGGTTGATATGTCCAAATAACACCTGTGTGGGGGCGAAGAGGATAAAGTCACGTGGACAACTTTGGTAGTTTGCCATATAAACTCTAGTTGTGATCAACTGGGGTGGACTTGATTAATGCTCTAGTTAGAGTGAGGGCACTGCAGTGCTTAGTGGAAATAATATCTACCGTGTGTTAATTAGTGACTTAATTTTACACGTGCCTATAATGGCAGATGTAGATATGATTGATAGGACTGCAGTGGTGCCATTTAAGGTATAACCTATTATAATATATTCGTTATAATTACTTTAGGCAGTAGCCTTGTTAAACTATAGTGTGATGATTAGCACTGTTAGTGGAAACTAGCTAGAGTAGGGAAGTGATACTTGACTCTGTTAGCTAGAATAGATTAGTGAAGTGTTGATAAGCTTTACTAGTTGAGAATGGAGTAATGAGGGATAATTGGGATTTCCCGTAGGTGTCCCTTGTGGGAGGGGTTCCACATTCTGTTTGCTGATTTTTTCTTTGTCATAACCTGATTCGATTCTAGGTGGGTAGCTAATCTGCTCTATGACTAAGTCTAGTTAGCTAACGATCATTAGGCAAGGTGATAGGCTTACACTCAGCCGAAAGAATCATGAACTAGTACTATCACCAGGTGTGTTGTTTCTATCCTAGGTTCCCTACCAGATCCAAGGAAGCTCAATAAAGTTTTGGGAAGGAAGAAAATCCCAGTCTGAAGAACACCAGTTCGGCAATCAATAAAGATTGCTTACAGACGTGACTAAAAGCTAGAGGGAGGTTGATTCACCCAACATAGTGAAGATTACAGTTGCACCATACAGCATTAAACAGTGGTAACGAACCGAGAACCGGTTAAGAGTAACTAGTGTTAGTACAGTAACAATTAACATTAGTAATTAGCACTTGCGGACTGAATGGTTCGATGTGCAACGAGGATGATCTGTCGACTAACACTTAACTTTACTAACTGTGTAAACACTAGAAAAGAACTTGTGCAGTTGGTTAGAGAACATTAGGAACGGACATTGTGTAGAGTGAATCCGGTCCATAAGTAACTGTTCATACCACCGGTGTCTATTTCTCATATTCATGAAATGGGATTACCAGAGGTCTACAGAAGCAAAGCAGTATCCGGCAGGATGGTTCCGGCAACGGGTGAGACGTACTTGTTCTGACGTAACGTGCTGTGGTCTATCTTTGCTGTGATCAGCGGACTGAGCTGATGTCTGAGAGTCAGATTCTCTACACTTTATAGAACACGTCACACATTTTCTTCGCATACACGTCTCATACACGTTACACTTTTATTTTAATAAATTAATCTGTATTAATTTCTAGAAGTAAGAGTTGTTGAGTATGTTGCGTTGGGGAAGTATGAGAAGGGGGCATAGTACGACAGTGTGAGAGTGATAGGAAAAGGTGTCCATAGGCTGATGGAGTGTGTTGGACGGAAGCTGGTGGATTCTCCAGAATATTGAGAGGGAAAAAATAATATTATAATGTGGGTGTCGGATCTCCTCACTCCAGGGACGACACTTTAAAGGAGGACACGACATTATTGGGGGCTCGTCCGGGATCTATCGTAAACGTGATCTTTGGACAACGAGATCTCTCGTAAACGTGATCCTTGGACAGCGGGATCTCCCGTAAACGGAATCCTTGGACAGCGAGATCTCCTGCAAGCAGGAACCTTTGACAGTGGGATCTTCTGACAACGGGGTCTTTTGACACGGGATCCTTAGTTATAAAAGGGAGATATCATTTTGGAGAATCCAGCTAGAGTGAATGTGGATAGGGGTTAGGATTAATATCTTACCTGTTCACACTTCACACGTCTGCATAGGTCTGTGGTCCTGATTCTACTCTTGTCACTGAGTGAATGTACTGTGTGCGGTAATATCGAGATTTATAGTACTTGTTCATTATCGGTATAGTAATTTGCAGTTATATTGTACTAGACCTGCTAGCTTACCTCTCTGTATAATGGCCACCCCTAAACTTAGCACCGCAGAATTAAAGGCAAGGGGGGAAGAAATGGGATTGGCTGGGTCTGCTCTAACGGATTACATACAGGAAGTGGAGAGAGAGTATCGTCAAGCAGAAAGGGATGATCGAAAGGCCGAGCTGGAATTGAGAAGGATGGAGTTGGAACAAGCAGCTAAGAAATTGGAAGCTGAGCAAGCAGCTAGGAAATTGGAAGCTGAGCAAGCAGCTAGGAAATTGGAAGCTGAGCAAGCAGCTAGGAAATTTGAAGCTGAGCAAGCAGCTAGGAAATTAGAAGCTGAACAGGAAGCACAGAAAAGGGAGCACGAGTACCGGATGAGGGAACTCGAGTTGAAGAGTCAATCTAATGGAGAAACTGAGGGAGCAGTTGGAGGTTCCTCCATCCCAGGATCAACACCAGTAGGTGGACATGGGTACCATGCTATGAAGTTTCCTTTAGCGGTCTACGAGGAGGACAAAGAGAAGATTGACCAATACCTTCAACGCTTCGAGGCTATGTCAGTTGCTATGGGTCTGGAGCGTAACAAATGGAATCTTAAGCTATCCCAGGGATTACGCGGGACAGGATACGAGGTTTATACTCGCCTGCCACCAGGACATGAGAACAATTATGATGAATTAAAGACGGCTCTGCTGAAACGATTCGAGGTTACGTCACATACCTACCGGAAAAAATTTCGAGCAGCGAAACGAGAACCGGGAGAGTTGTTTGCCGCCTACAGTTTGCGTCTTAAATCTTATCTCCATAAGTGGATGGATTTGGCTGGGTTCGCACATGACTATGAGAGTCTGGAAGAGCTCATGGTGGTCGACCAGCTGAAGAAGCAAATGTCTAAACCTCTCAGGACGTTCCTGGGAGAACAAGGAGCGGAACGTATTGACCTCGTGAATAAATTAGCAGAACGGTTCGTCGAGGTACATGGGGAGGCAGGGGAAAACCTTTCCACCAACACCAAAAGTCAAGAGAAACATGACAAGAAGAAAGCCAAAAACTCAGGAACAAAAAAGTGGGAACCTTATGTGCAAAAATCAGAGGATAATTCAGAGAAGAAGAAGGAGGGAAGCAAGAGCACTTCAAGCTCTACACCTAAACGACCGTGGTCGGAGAAGTGGTGTTCAATTTGTAAGTCACCCTCTCACAATACGAGGGACTGCAAATCGAAGGCTAAGAACCCTCACTTTGCAGCATGTCAAGTGACTTCCAAGGAGGTTGTCACGGAGAATGCCAAGGTCAACAAGGAAGCTCGCCACCAGGAGAGCTCATTCAAGTCCGACAATAGAAAATCTAGGACAGGGAAATGGTGCAACCAATGTCAGTCGAATACGCACAATGCTATTGACTGCAGGGAAAAGTCAGGAGACACTCAATTCGTCGTGTGCTCAGGGAAACCTAAGGTGGAGCCCACCGAACAGGTCGAGGCCGAGGAAGAGACTCCAGACCAGGAGAAACCACCTGTAGTGGAATTGGTAGAGGTTAACGGTCGTCAAGTGGAGTGTTTATACGACACAGGACTGGACGGGGAGGCCGTGATTTCTGCGGATCTAGTACATCCAGAGCAATTCACAGGTGAAACATTGGATATACAGCCTGCACAGAAGAGTGCTGTAACCATGAAGTTGCCCATTGCTAATGTGGAGATTCGGTCAAGGTACGTCACCGGCACCATCAAGGCCGCTGTATTGACCGATCCCATTTTTCCAGTCATCCTAGGTTGCCGGTATGTCTTTCTGGGAATGCCCAGGGAGCCTATTCATATGGGAGCAATGCAGACTCGCTCTCAGGCGAAAACGGAAGAGGCAGACGCAATTGTGACTAACCCAATGCCGGGGGAGCTACGAACTGCCCAGAGTGAGGATGATACTTTACGTCCTTGCTACAAAAAGCTGCAGAAAAGTGCTGATCCACCAGGACGGGGGCAGTACTACATGAAGAATAGGATACTCTACAGGAGAGCAGGAAGGGGAGACAACCTATACGGTCAGTTGGTCGTCCCAAAAGCTCATCGGTCCCAGATTCTTCATATGGGGCATACCATCTCCTTTAGTGGACACATGGGTATTGCCGCCACCATGCAGCGGATTTCCTGCCACTACTATTGGCCGGGAATGACAGATGATGTGCGTCGGTATGTGAAGTCATGCCCTGAGTGCCAGAGGGTGGCACCGAAACACTGGACAGCACCGGTGATGTTGGGTGAGATGCCCATCATGAACTCTCCTTTCGAGAGGGTAGCCATCGATATCGTGGGTCCACTTCCCAGGACTAGGAAGAGGAACATGTATATACTCACAATGGTGGATTGCTGTACAATGTGGGGTGAGGCTATACCGTTGACCACGATTGACTCGAAAAGAGTGGCGGACGCACTGATGGAGGCCTTTACCAGATTAGGCTTTCCGGATCAAATTCTGACGGATAATGGATCTCAGTTTTGTGGAAAACTCATGGAGGAGGTATTTAGGGTGTTTCACTCTAACCACATACATACCAGCCCTTACCACCGTCAAGCCAATGGACAAGTAGAGCGTTTCAACGGCACGTTGATGACAATGCTCAGGAAATTAGCGCAGGAAAAACCTGATAGGTGGGATGAATATATCCCAGCAGCACTCTTTGCCTATCGGGAAGTTCCTCATGGCTCAACAGGACTACCACCCGCTACGTTGCTGTTTGGTCGTCCAATCAAAGGACCGTTGGAAGCCATGTTGAGGAGTTGGACTGAAGAGGGGACGTCGGAAGAAGTGATCTCATCCTATCAATACGTGGAGGAACTGAAAGAAAAACTCCACAAGGGATGGACTCTGGCAAATCAAAACTTGAAAAAGGCCAGGAAAAGACATGCGGCTTACTACAACCGTAGGTCTAAAGAAAGATCTCTAGAGGTGGGAGATAAAGTCTTGTTGCTACTCCCAACGGGAAACAACAAACTGGAGATAGGTTGGCAAGGACCATTTCCCGTGGAAAGGGTGATATCCAAAACCAACTATCAAATCCGGATCCAGGGAAAGTCGAAGATTTTCCATATCAATCTCTTGCGGAAATACGAAGAGAGACCCGGAGACAAGGCAGCTCACCTCATGGCAATGGCAGTTGCAGTGGAGACAGAAGTGGGAACCAGCGAGGGCAGGGAATATCCCTTAGTACACCAGGAAACCTATAGGGATGTACAAGTGAACCCTGATCTGACCTCCCAGGAGAGGGAAAGGATAACCCAGGTTCTCAAGTCTCATAAGGAGATACTGACTGATAAACCAGGACGAACGAGGTTGGTGGAGTTCGAGATGACTTTGACCACACAGGAGCCTGTTCGCCAAAAGGTTTACCCAGTGCCATTCTCTAAAGAAAAGGCCCTGGAGGAGGAAATAAAAAAACTGCTGGAGGATGACGTGATTGCACCATCCACATCCCCATACAATGCGGGGGTAGTTTTGTTACGCAAACCAAGTGGAGAACACCGGTTGTGTATAGATTACCGACTCCTGAACAGTCATACACAGTTTCAGGTGGAACCTTTGCCGAATCCAACTCAGCTATTCGCTAGGCTCCATAAGGCTCGGTACTTTTCAAAGGTGGATCTGAGTCGGGGGTACTATCAGATACCAGTCAAACCGGAGATTCGACCACTGTTAGCTTTCAGTACACCCAGTGGACACTACGAATTCAAGGTCATGCCCTTTGGACTCAGCAATGCACCTAGTGTGTTTACACGCATGATGAGGACTTTACTAGATCCGTTACAGGATCCGTCCATCATCTCATTCATGGATGATATTCTGATTTCCAGTGACAGCTTGGATGACCACTTACAATCCTTGGAGAGAGTGTTTAATAGACTCAAGGAAGCAGGGCTTACTGCTCGTCCAACCAAGTGCATGATTGGTTACCAAACTCTGGAATTTCTAGGTCACACCATCACTCCAGGACACATTGTTCCAGAAGAGAAGAACCTGGAGAAAATCAGTAATGCACCAAGGCCAAAAACGAAGAAGGATGTGCGATCTTTTCTCTCGTTGTGTGGGTTCTACCACAAATTTATCCCACATTTCACTGAACTGGGAGCTCCGTTGACGGAAACCTTGAAAAAGGGATTACCGGATCAAATCATTTGGACACCAGAATGTGAGAATGCCTATAGTCAGTTAAAGGAGGCCTTGGTCAGCAAACCTGTATTACAGCTCCCTGACCTTTCCAAACCATTTGTGTTGAGAACGGATGCAAGTGCGATTGGAATTGGAGCCGCTTTATTACAGGAAGGAAAAGACGATGCTTCGGTTTTGAAACCTGTGGCATACGCAAGTAAGAAACTTCTACAGGCGGAGAGGAATTATTCAACCGTCGAGAGAGAATGCTTGTCCCTCGTATGGGCAGTGCAAAAATTTCAGCCATATTTGTATGGAGTTAAGTTTCGGGTCCAGTCAGATCATCAGCCCCTGATGTTCCTGGCTACTTCTCAGAAGCTCAACGCACGTTTGATGCGGTGGTCGTTGTTACTTCAACCGTATAATTTCACAGTAGAGTACATTCCTGGGAAGGAAAATGTTGGAGCGGATTTCTTGTCAAGACACCCAGCTCCTGAAGAAGAGGAATGAATTATCTGGATTTAACTCATGGTGGAGGAGAGTGAGATGGACTACTCTCTTAAGAGGGGGCCTATGTCGCGAGATTGCCATGAGTTAAACAGATAAATATTCCCGACGTTTGCTTGGCGTGTATTTTCAGCACCATTATTTTACTAACTGGAAAAACACCGCGGATGTCAAAATCTCAGGACAATATTTGTAGCTGCACGTGTACATCTATAACGGATTTGGAACGGTCGGTGTTGATGGTGACAGGTCCTGGCATCGCCTTGATTAGTTTGTCTACATTTGAATGTAAATGGAAGCAGTGGGGTCAGCCCATCTACACATTGGGTGTTGAGTGAGAAGGAAGGGATACACCGAGTTGGCAGTTCATTACCAGATAGAATCACATATATTGTCACCACGGAACAGAAGATTGACAAGTTTGTCAACATTTGAATGCAGATGGAAGCCGTGAGATCACAATGGCAGATGTAAAACGGAAGTACTTAGTAGGGAGAAAACAGTACATATGTCAATTCTTGGTTTCCGGAACATGAAGAGTTTGACGGGGTTATTTGCAACTGTTTGTTGGAAGTCGTCATAAAATTCGCTGGCTTGTTTTGAGAATCTTAACAATTACTGACAACTTTGACAGGATTTAAGCCCGGAGAAATAGATCCTTGCAAATGGTTGATATGTCCAAATAACACCTGTGTGGGGGCGAAGAGGATAAAGTCACGTGGACAACTTTGGTAGTTTGCCATATAAACTCTAGTTGTGATCAACTGGGGTGGACTTGATTAATGCTCTAGTTAGAGTGAGGGCACTGCAGTGCTTAGTGGAAATAATATCTACCATGTGTTAATTAGTGACTTAATTTTACACGTGCCTATAATGGCAGATGTAGATATGATTGATAGGACTGCAGTGGTGCCATTTAAGGTATAACCTATTATAATATATTCGTTATAATTACTTTAGGCAGTAGCCTTGTTAAACTATAGTGTGATGATTAGCACTGTTAGTGGAAACTAGCTAGAGTAGGGAAGTGATACTTGACTCTGTTAGCTAGAATAGATTAGTGAAGTGTTGATAAGCTTTACTAGTTGAGAATGGAGTAATGAGGGATAATTGGGATTTCCCGTAGGTGTCCCTTGTGGGAGGGGTTCCACATTCTGTTTGCTGATTTTTTCTTTGTCATAACCTGATTCGATTCTAGGTGGGTAGCTAATCTGCTCTATGACTAAGTCTAGTTAGCTAACGATCATTAGGCAAGGTGATAGGCTTACACTCAGCCGAAAGAATCATGAACTAGTACTATCACCAGGTGTGTTGTTTCTATCCTAGGTTCCCTACCAGATCCAAGGAAGCTCAATAAAGTTTTGGGAAGGAAGAAAATCCCAGTCTGAAGAACACCAGTTCGGCAATCAATAAAGATTGCTTACAGACGTGACTAAAAGCTAGAGGGAGGTTGATTCACCCAACATAGTGAAGATTACAGTTGCACCATACAGCATTAAACAGTGGTAACGAACCGAGAACCGGTTAAGAGTAACTAGTGTTAGTACAGTAACAATTAACATTAGTAATTAGCACTTGCGGACTGAATGGTTCGATGTGCAACGAGGATGATCTGTCGACTAACACTTAACTTTACTAACTGTGTAAACACTAGAAAAGAACTTGTGCAGTTGGTTAGAGAACATTAGGAACGGACATTGTGTAGAGTGAATCCGGTCCATAAGTAACTGTTCATACCACCGGTGTCTATTTCTCATATTCATGAAATGGGATTACCAGAGGTCTACAGAAGCAAAGCAGTATCCGGCAGGATGGTTCCGGCAACGGGTGAGACGTACTTGTTCTGACGTAACGTGCTGTGGTCTATCTTTGCTGTGATCAGCGGACTGAGCTGATGTCTGAGAGTCAGATTCTCTACACTTTATAGAACACGTCACACATTTTCTTCGCATACACGTCTCATACACGTTACACTTTTATTTTAATAAATTAATCTGTATTAATTTCTAGAAGTAAGAGTTGTTGAGTATGTTGCGTTGGGGAAGTATGAGAAGGGGGCATAGTACGACAGTGTGAGAGTGATAGGAAAAGGTGTCCATAGGCTGATGGAGTGTGTTGGACGGAAGCTGGTGGATTCTCCAGAATATTGAGAGGGAAAAAATAATATTATAATGTGGGTGTCGGATCTCCTCACTCCAGGGACGACACTTTAAAGGAGGACACGACAGTGGGTCAAGCCGAAAACATTCTTCAACAGGTGTGTTCACTTGAAGACATAGAACCTGGCGAGGAGTAGGTACAAGTGCCAACAGATTTCTGTACACCCTTTTCAGTTTGCATACAACTAGACAGAAAATGAATTATGTAACTCTGTATTTATTGCAATTCCAAAGAAATCAGGAGCCTTGGAATATGATCAACATAGACCAATTAGTATAATGAGACATCACAAAGATTTTGCTACGAATTATCATGCAAAGAGTGAGGAAGAAATTACAACCAGAAATAGGGGAAGAACAATGTGGGTTTGTAGAAGGAAAGGGTACAGTAAATACTGTGTATTTGCTACGATCAGTTATTGAACGTGCTATATAAGTAAACAAGTATATACATCTTTACTTTATTTACTACACAAAAGCTTTTGATAGAGTTAGACATGTCAACATGGTGGATATTCTTGCAGATCTACACATTGATGGGAAAGACATTAGACTTATAAAAAACATATATTGGAAACAACAAGCTGCCATAAGGATTGATAATAAAGTGAGACAATATCAGCCTATTAAGAGAGGTGTTAGGCAGGGATGTGTAATGTCTCCAGATCTTTTTTCCCTGTACAGTGAAAATATTTTCAGAAATGTAGAAGATATAAATGGAATCAGCATTGGAGGACGAAACATCAATAACATTAGATATGCATTATTGATTTATTAGTAGATGCGGTTGTTGTACACAGTGAGCAGCTAGGGTTAGAATTAAATTGTAAAAAGACACAGGTTATGGTCGTCACTAGGAAGAACGAAGTATCACAATGTAATATACAAGTAAATGGGAATATTCTTCAACAAGTGAATCGATACAATTATCTCGGCACAGTCATAACATCTGATGGGAGATGCCTTGAAGAGATTAGAACAAGAATCGCCATGGCGAAAGTAGCCTTTAGCAAGATGAAAAACATTCTGACCAACAAAAAGATGTCAATTGAAACGAGATAAAGAGTGTTGAGGGGATACATAGAGCCTATTCTTTTGTATGGGTGTGAAACTTGGACAATGTGCAGTCAAGCTGAAAAACATCTGATGGCTGCAGAAATGTGGTTTCTGAGGAAAATGCAAAGAAAACCATGGGCAGATAGAAAAACCAATGACCAAGTACTACAGGAGACAAATGAAACTCGTAAACTGATTAGAGAAATTAGACGTAGACAGTCAAATAATTTTGGATATTTTATGAGAAGAAATGGATTGGAGAACTTAGTGACAACTTGCAAGATCGAAGGGAACAGACCAAGAGGAAGACCGAGAGGAAAATACCTGGATGGCTTGGCCACATGGCATGGACGAGACAGGAACACTGAGCTGATCCACGACTCTGGTGATCGAGTGAAATGGCGAGTCATGACCACCCACGCTTTCCGGCATGGCACATGATTGATTGATTGAGACAGAAAATGCAGACAAGAAAATCCGGCTGCTGTGGAGGCGGAGGTACAAGCGTTGATTTTCGAGAATTCGCTAGACGGTGATGCTGTAGACAATGAACAGGACCTGCAACATTTAGTAGATGCGATTGTTACACACAGTGAACAACAAGGGTTAGAATTAAATTGTAAAAAGACACAGATTATGGTCGTCACTAGGAAGAACAAAATACCACAATGTAATATACAAGTAAATGGGAATATTCTTCAACAAGTGAATAGGTACAATTATCTCGGAACAGTAATAACATCTGATGGAAGATGCCTTGAAGAGATTAGAACAAGAATCGCCATGGCAAAAGTAACCTTTAGCAAGATGAAAAACATACTGACCAATAAAATGTCAATTGAAACGAGAAAAAGAGTGTTGAGATGCTATATAGAGCCTGTACTTTTATATGGATGTGAAGCGTGGACAATGAGCAGTCAGGCTGAAAAACATCTGATGGCTGTAGAGATGTGGTTTCTGAGGAAAATGCAAAGAATACCATGGACAACCAGAAAGACCAATGAACAAGTTCTTCAAGAAACAAATGAAGATCGTAAATTGATTAGAGAAATTAGACGTAGACAGTCAAAAATGTTTGGGCATGTTATGAGAAGAAATGGATTTGAGAACTTGGTGACTGCCATAAGGCAGATACTCGCGGTTGACGTCATTAATAATAGGTAGGGAATCCTGAAACTCAAAAGCTTACGGATAGCTAGGAGACTGGTGATAAACGGTGAATCGTCACTCTGACGTAGAACAACAGATGTGGTGACTCTCATGGAACAGATCGGTTGTGCTTCGGAGTGGCAGAAAAGGAAGAAGGCGCGTTCCAGAGGAATGAGGTATCAACGGAGATTCATTCTGTAAAGGACCTAGACGATATTGAAACAGAAGACGATAGAACAAGTGGAAGGAAGATAACTGGGAATCGGAGACGTAGGATTTAAGAATTGTTTTGGACAACTAGTTCTTAGATGTTTGGAATGAAGACCGACCATGCATTAAATGGCACTTCATTTGTCTTCGAGTAGTTTGATCTATGAAAGATTCTACAGTGCATGAATAAATGCCGTCCTTCAGTTCTCACGGTTTGTCGTCAGTTATTTCCGTTCGCTGCGTTTGAGCATTTTTCAAACAGGTGAGAAGATACTTTCGTTTTGTTGTTGACTGTTAATAAGTATCATGAACGAGCGGTAGCTCAGGCTACGTGACAAATGGGGACTTATGTTCCGGGTATATAGTGAATCCGTTGGACTAAGTTTGAAGGCACTGCAAAAGAAATGCGCCACTTGCCTCAATGTTACATTACCGATTGCACGCCGATACAGCTACGCATCTTAAGTCGTATGCACTACCACGGCTGAACAGAAAACCGGAAGCCGCAGTGTAGCCCAGATGTCTGACAATGTCAAATTAAATGGTCACAACTACAAACAATCTTTTTCTTCGTTTTAAGTTGAGCAATATTCAGTGGCAGATCTGCAATAAGTACATTTAATGCACAATATAATGCTCTCCGAAATGTCTATTTTTCATAGACATATCACAAGTACCTATACTTATGATTTCATCAGAACTGACTTCGACATGTATTGAGATCGAACATAGTCCACAGTGAGTCTCCATTTGCAAATCATACTAGACGCGTGAACATTACTTTATTATACACAGTCAACACCACACGGTGACATTATTTACCTATACTTGGTCATCCAGACTGTCGTGTCCTCCTTTAAAGTGTCGTCCCTGGAGTGAGGAGATCCGACACCCACATTATAATATTATTTTTTTTTTTGCCCCTCAATATTCTGGAGAATCCACCAGCTTCCGTCCAACACACTCCATCAGCCTATGGACACCTTTTCCTATCACTCTCACACTGTCGTACTATGCCCCCTTCTCATACTTCCCCAACGCAACATACTCAACAACTCTTACTTCTAGAAATTAATACAGATTAATTTATTAAAATAAAAGTGTAACGTGTATGAGACGTGTATGCGAAGAAAATGTGTGACGTGTTCTATAAAGTGTAGAGAATCTGACTCTCAGACATCAGCTCAGTCCGCTGATCACAGCAAAGATAGACCACAGCACGTTACGTCAGAACAAGTACGTCTCACCCGTTGCCGGAACCATCCTGCCGGATACTGCTTTGCTTCTGTAGACCTCTGGTAATCCCATTTCATGAACATGAGAAATAGACACCGGTGGTATGAACAGTTACTTATGGACCGGATTCACTCTACACAATGTCCGTTCCTAATGTTCTCTAACCAACTGCACAAGTTCTTTTCTAGTGTTTACACAGTTAGTAAAGTTAAGTGTTAGTCGACAGATCATCCTCGTTGCACATCGAACCATTCAGTCCGCAAGTGCTAATTACTAATGTTAATTGTTACTGTACTAACACTAGTTACTCTTAACCGGTTCTCGGTTCGTTACCACTGTTTAATGCTGTATGGTGCAACTGTAATCTTCACTATGTTGGGTGAATCAACCTCCCTCTAGCTTTTAATCACGTCTGTAAGCAATCTTTATTGATTGCCGAACTGGTGTTCTTCAGACTGGGATTTTCTTCCTTCCCAAAACTTTATTGAGCTTCCTTGGATCTGGTAGGGAACCTAGGATAGAAACAACACACCTGGTGATAGTACTAGTTCATGATTCTTTCGGCTGAGTGTAAGCCTATCACCTTGCCTAATGATCGTTAGCTAACTAGACTTAGTCATAGAGCAGATTAGCTACCCACCTAGAATCGAATCAGGTTATGACAAAGAAAAAATCAGCAAACAGAATGTGGAACCCCTCCCACAAGGGACACCTACGGGAAATCCCAATTATCCCTCATTACTCAATTCTCAACTAGTAAAGCTTATCAACACTTCACTAATCTATTCTAGCTAACAGAGTCAAGTATCACTTCCCTACTCTAGCTAGTTTCCACTAACAGTGCTAATCATCACACTATAGTTTAACAAGGCTACTGCCTAAAGTAATTATAACGAATATATTATAATAGGTTATACCTTAAATGGCACCACTGCAGTCCTATCAATCATATCTACATCTGCCATTATAGGCACGTGTAAAATTAAGTCACTAATTAACACACGGTAGATATTATTTCCACTAGGCGCTGCCGTGCCCTGGCACTCTGACTAAAGCATAATTTCAAGTCCTCCCTAGCTGGTCACAACTAGAGTTTATATGGCAAACTACCAAAGTTGTCCACGTGACTTTATCCTCTTCTCCCCCACACAGGTGTTATTTGGACATATCAACCATTTGCAAGGATCTATTTTTCCGGGCTTAAATCCTGTCAAAGTTGTCAGTAATTGTTAAGATTCTCAAAACAAGCCAGCGAATTTTATGACGACTTCCAACAAACAGTTGCAAATAACCCCGTCAAACTCTTCATGTTCCGGAAACCAAGAATTGACATATGTACTGTTTTCTCCCTACTAAGTACTTCCGTTTTACATCTGCCATTGTGATCTCACGGCTTCCATCTGCATTCAAATGTTGACAAACTTGTCAATCTTCTGTTCCGTGGTGACAATATATGTGATTCTAACTGGTAATGAACTGCCAACTCGGTGTATCCCTTCCTTCTCACTCAACACCAAATGTGTAGATGGGCTGACCCCACTGCTTCCATTTACATTCAAATGTAGACAAACTAATCAAGGCGATGCCAGGACCTGTCACCATCAACACCGACCGTTCCAAATCCGTTATAGATGTACACGTGCAGCTACAAATATTGTCCTGAGATTTTGACATCCGCGGTGTTTTTCCAGTTAGTAAAATAATGGTGCTGAAAATACACGCCAAGCAAACGTCGGGAATATTTATCTGTTTAACTCATGGCAATCTCGCGACATAGGCCCCCTCTTAAGAGAGTAGTCCATCTCACTCTCCTCCACCATGAGTTAAATCCAGATAATTCATTCCTCTTCTTCAGGAGCTGGGTGTCTTGACAAGAAATCCGCTCCAACATTTTCCTTCCCAGGAATGTACTCTACTGTGAAATTATACGGTTGAAGTAACAACGACCACCGCATCAAACGTGCGTTGAGCTTCTGAGAAGTAGCCAGGAACATCAGGGGCTGATGATCCGACTGAACCCGAAACTTAACTCCATACAAATATGGCTGAAATCTTTGCACTGCCCATACGAGGGACAAGCATTCTCTCTCGACGGTTGAATAATTCCTCTCCGCCGGTAGAAGTTTCTTACTTGCGTATGCTACAGGTTTCAAAACCGAAGCATCGTCTTTTCCTTCCTGTAACAAAGCGGCTCCAATTCCAATCGCACTCGCATCCGTTCTCAACACAAATGGTTTGGAAAGGTCAGGGAGCTGTAATACAGGTTTGCTGACCAAGGCCTCCTTTAACTGACTATAGGCATTCTCACATTCTGGTGTCCAAATGATTTGATCCGGTAATCCCTTTTTCAAGGTTTCCGTCAACGGAGCTCCCAGTTCAGTGAAATGTGGGATAAATTTGTGGTAGAACCCACACAACGAGAGAAAAGATCGCACATCCTTCTTCGTTTTTGGCCTTGGTGCATTACTGATTTTCTCCAGGTTCTTCTCTTCTGGAACAATGTGTCCTGGAGTGATGGTGTGACCTAGAAATTCCAGAGTCTGGTAACCAATCATGCACTTGGTTGGACGAGCAGTAAGCCCTGCTTCCTTGAGTCCTATTAAACACTCTCTCCAAGGATTGTAAGTGGTCATCCAAGGCTGTCACTGGAAATCAGAATATCATCCATGAATGAGATGATGGACGGATCCTGTAACGGATCTAGTAAAGTCCTCATCATGCGTGTAAACACACTAGGTGCATTGCTGAGTCCAAAGGGCATGACCTTGAATTCGTAGTGTCCACTGGGTGTACTGAAAGCTAACAGTGGTCGAATCTCCGGTTTGACTGGTATCTGATAGTACCCCCGACTCAGATCCACCTTTGAAAAGTACCGAGCCTTATGGAGCCTAGCGAATAGCTGAGTTGGATTCGGCAAAGGTTCCACCTGAAACTGTGTATGACTGTTCAGGAGTCGGTAATCTATACACAACCGGTGTTCTCCACTTGGTTTGCGTAACAAAACTACCCCCGCATTGTATGGGGATGTGGATGGTGCAATCACGTCATCCTCCAGCAGTTTTTTTATTTCCTCCTCCAGGGCCTTTTCTTTAGAGAATGGCACTGGGTAAACCTTTTGGCGAACAGGCTCCTGTGTGGTCAAAGTCATCTCGAACTCCACCAACCTCGTTCGTCCTGGTTTATCAGTCAGTATCTCCTTATGAGACTTGAGAACCTGGGTTATCCTTTCCCTCTCCTGGGAGGTCAGATCAGGGTTCACTTGTACATCCCTATAGGTTTCCTGGTGTACTAAGGGATATTCCCTGCCCTCGCTGGTTCCCACTTCTGTCTCCACTGCAACTGCCATTGCCATGAGGTGAGCTGCCTTGTCTCCGGGTCTCTCTTCGTATTTCCGCAAGAGATTGATATGGAAAATCTTCGACTTTCCCCGGATCCGGATTTGATAGTTGGTTCTGGATATCACCCTTTCCACGGGAAATGGTCCTTGCCAACCTATCTCCAGTTTGTTGTTTCCCGTTGGGAGTAGCAACAAGACTTTATCTCCCACCTCTAGAGATCTTTCTTTAGACCTACGGTTGTAGTAAGCCGCATGTCTTTTCCTGGCCTTTTTCAAGTTTTGATTTGCCAGAGTCCATCCCTTGTGGAGTTTTTCTTTCAGTTCCTCCACGTATTGATAGGATGAGATCACTTCTTCTGACGTCCCCTCTTCAGTCCAACTCCTCAACATGGCTTCCAACGGTCCTTTGATTGGACGACCAAACAGCAACGTAGCGGGTGGTAGTCCTGTTGAGCCATGAGGAACTTCCCGATAGGCAAAGAGTGCTGCTGGGATATATTCATCCCACCTATCAGGTTTTTCCTGCGCTAATTTCCTGAGCATTGTCATCAACGTGCCGTTGAAACGCTCTACTTGTCCATTGGCTTGAGGGTGGTAAGGGCTGGTATGTATGTGGTTAGAGTGAAACACCCTAAATACCTCCTCCATGAGTTTTCCACAAAACTGAGATCCATTGTCCGTCAGAATTTGATCCGGAAAGCCTAATCTGGTAAAGGCCTCCATCAGTGCGTCCGCCACTCTTTTCGAGTCAATCGTGGTCAACGGTATAGCCTCACCCCACATTGTACAGCAATCCACCATTGTGAGTATATACATGTTCCTCTTCCTAGTCCTGGGAAGTGGACCCACGATATCGATGGCTACCCTCTCGAAAGGAGAGTTCATGATGGGCATCTCACCCAACATCACCGGTGCTGTCCAGTGTTTCGGTGCCACCCTCTGGCACTCAGGGCATGACTTCACATACCGACGCACATCATCTGTCATTCCCGGCCAATAGTAGTGGCAGGAAATCCGCTGCATGGTGGCGGCAATACCCATGTGTCCACTAAAGGAGATGGTATGCCCCATATGAAGAATCTGGGACCGATGAGCTTTTGGGACGACCAACTGACCGTATAGGTTGTCTCCCCTTCCTGCTCTCCTGTAGAGTATCCTATTCTTCATGTAGTACTGCCCCCGTCCTGGTGGATCAGCACTTTTCTGCAGCTTTTTGTAGCAAGGACGTAAAGTATCATCCTCACTCTGGGCAGTTCGTAGCTCCCCCGGCATTGGGTTAGTCACAATTGCGTCTGCCTCTTCCGTTTTCGCCTGAGAGCGAGTCTGCATTGCTCCCATATGAATAGGCTCCCTGGGCATTCCCAGAAAGACATACCGGCAACCTAGGATGACTGGCAAAATGGGATCGGTCAATACAGCGGCCTTGATGGTGCCGGTGACGTACCTTGACCGAATCTCCACATTAGCAATGGGCAACTTCATGGTTACAGCACTCTTCTGTGCAGGCTGTATATCCAATGTTTCACCTGTGAATTGTTCTGGATGTACTAGATCCGCAGAAATCACGGCCTCCCCGTCCAGTCCTGTGTCGTATAAACACTCCACTTGACGACCGTTAACCTCTACCAATTCCACTACAGGTGGTTTTTCCTGGTCTGGAGTCTCTTCCTCGGTCTCGACCTGTTCGGTGGGCTCCACCTTAGGTTTCCCTGAGCACACGACGAATTGAGTGTCTCCTGACTTTCCCCTGCAGTCAATAGCATTGTGCGTGTTTGACTTGCATTCGTTGCACCATTTCCCTGTCCTAGATTTTCTATTGTCGGACTTGAATGAGCTCTCCTGGTGGCGAGCTTCCTTGTTGACCTTGGCATTTTCCGTGACAACCTCCTTGGAAGTCACTTGACATGCTGCAAAATGAGGGTTCTTAGCCTTCGATTTGCAGTCCCTCGTATTGTGAGAGGGTGACTTACAAATTGAACACCACTTCTCCGACCACGGTCGTTTAGGTGTAGAGCTTGAGGTGCTCTTGCTTCCCTCCTTCTTCTTCTCTGAACTATCCTCTGATTTTTGCACATAAGGTTCCCACTTTTTTGTTCCTGAGTTTTTGGCTTTCTTCTTGTCATGTTTCTCTTGACTTTTGGTGTTGGTGGAAAGGTTTTCCCCTGCCTCCCCATGTACCTCGACGAACCGTTCTGCTAATTTATTCACGAGGTCAATACGTTCCGCTCCTTGTTCTCCCAGGAACGTCCTGAGAGGTTTAGACATTTGCTTCTTCAGCTGGTCGACCACCATGAGCTCTTCCAGACTCTCATAGTCATGTGCGAACCCAGCCAAATCCATCCACTTATGGAGATAAGATTTAAGACGCAAACTGTAGGCGGCAAACAACTCTCCCGGTTCTCGTTTCGCTGCTCGAAATTTTTTCCGGTAGGTATGTGACGTAACCTCGAATCGTTTCAGCAGAGCCGTCTTTAATTCATCATAATTGTTCTCATGTCCTGGTGGCAGGCGAGTATAAACCTCGTATCATGTCCCGCGTAATCCCTGGGATAGCTTAAGATTCCATTTGTTACGCTCCAGACCCATAGCAACTGACATAGCCTCGAAGCGTTGAAGGTATTGGTCAATCTTCTCTTTGTCCTCCTCGTAGACCGCTAAAGGAAACTTCATAGCATGGTACCCATGTCCACCTACTGGTGTTGATCCTGGGATGGAGGAACCTCCAACTGCTCCCTCAGTTTCTCCATTAGATTGACTCTTCAACTCGAGTTCCCTCATCCGGTACTCGTGCTCCCTTTTCTGTGCTTCCTGTTCAGCTTCTAATTTCCTAGCTGCTTGCTCAGCTTCAAATTTCCTAGCTGCTTGCTCAGCTTCCAATTTCCTAGCTGCTTGCTCAGCTTCCAATTTCTTAGCTGCTTGCTCAGCTTCCAATTTCTTAGCTGCTTGTTCCAACTCCATCCTTCTCAATTCCAGCTCGGCCTTTCGATCATCCCTTTCTGCTTGACGATACTCTCTCTCCACTTCCTGTATGTAATCCGTTAGAGCAGACCCAGCCAATCCCATTTCTTCCCCCCTTGCCTTTAATTCTAACGTGCTAAGTTTAGGGGTGGCCATTATACAGAGAGGTAAGCTAGCAGGTCCTAGTACAATATAACTGCAAATTACTATACCGATATATGAACAAGTACTATAAATCTCGATATTACCACACACAGTACATTCACTCAGTGACAAGAGTAGAATCAGGACCACAGACCTATGCAGACGTGTGAAGTGTGAACAGGTAAGATATTAATCCTAACCCCTATCCACATTCACTCTAGCTGGATTCTCCAAAATGATATCTCCCTTTTATAACTAAGGATCCCGTGTCAAAAGACCCCGTTGTCAGAAGATCCCCCTGTCAAACGTTCCTGCTTGCAGGAGATCTCGCTGTCCAAGGATTCCGTTTACGGGAGATCTCGCTGTCCAAAGATCACGTTTACGATAGATCCCACTTCCAGGATCACGTTTACGAGAGATCCCACTGTCCAAATATCACCTTTACGAGCCCCCAATAATGTCGTGTCCTCCTTTAAAGTGTCGTCCCTGGAGTGAGGAGATCCGACACCCACATTATAATATTATTTTTTTTCCCCTCAATATTCTGGAGAATCCACCAGCTTCCGTCCAACACACTCCATCAGCCTATGGACACCTTTTCCTATCACTCTCACACTGTCGTACTATGCCCCCTTCTCATACTTCCCCAACGCAACATACTCAACAACTCTTACTTCTAGAAATTAATACAGATTAATTTATTAAAATAAAAGTGTAACGTGTATGAGACGTGTATGCGAAGAAAATGTGTGACGTGTTCTATACAGTGTAGAGAATCTGACTCTCAGACATCAGCTCAGTCCGCTGATCACAGCAAAGATAGACCACAGCACGTTACGTCAGAACAAGTACGTCTCACCCGTTGCCGGAACCATCCTGCCGGATACTGCTTTGCTTCTGTAGACCTCTGGTAATCCCATTTCATGAACATGAGAAATAGACACCGGTGGTATGAACAGTTACTTATGGACCGGATTCACTCTACACAATGTCCGTTCCTAATGTTCTCTAACCAACTGCACAAGTTCTTTTCTAGTGTTTACACAGTTAGTAAAGTTAAGTGTTAGTCGACAGATCATCCTCGTTGCACATCGAACCATTCAGTCCGCAAGTGCTAATTACTAATGTTAATTGTTACTGTACTAACACTAGTTACTCTTAACCGGTTCTCGGTTCGTTACCACTGTTTAATGCTGTATGGTGCAACTGTAATCTTCACTATGTTGGGTGAATCAACCTCCCTCTAGCTTTTAATCACGTCTGTAAGCAATCTTTATTGATTGCCGAACTGGTGTTCTTCAGACTGGGATTTTCTTCCTTCCCAAAACTTTATTGAGCTTCCTTGGATCTGGTAGGGAACCTAGGATAGAAACAACACACCTGGTGATAGTACTAGTTCATGATTCTTTCGGCTGAGTGTAAGCCTATCACCTTGCCTAATGATCGTTAGCTAACCAGACTTAGTCATAGAGTAGATTAGCTACCCACCTAGAATCGAATCAGGTTATGACAAAGAAAAAATCAGCAAACAGAATGTGGAACCCCTCCCACAAGGGACACCTACGGGAAATCCCAATTATCCCTCATTACTCAATTCTCAACTAGTAAAGCTTATCAACACTTCACTAATCTATTCTAGCTAACAGAGTCAAGTATCACTTCCCTACTCTAGCTAGTTTCCACTAACAGTGCTAATCATCACACTATAGTTTAACAAGGCTACTGCCTAAAGTAATTATAACGAATATATTATAATAGGTTATACCTTAAATGGCACCACTGCAGTCCTATCAATCATATCTACATCTGCCATTATAGGCACGTGTAAAATTAAGTCACTAATTAACACACGGTAGATATTATTTCCACTAGGCGCTGCCGTGCCCTGGCACTCTGACTAAAGCATAATTTCAAGTCCTCCCTAGCTGGTCACAACTAGAGTTTATATGGCAAACTACCAAAGTTGTCCACGTGACTTTATCCTCTTCTCCCCCACACAGGTGTTATTTGGACATATCAACCATTTGCAAGGATCTATTTTTCCGGGCTTAAATCCTGTCAAAGTTGTCAGTAATTGTTAAGATTCTCAAAACAAGCCAGCGAATTTTATGACGACTTCCAACAAACAGTTGCAAATAACCCCGTCAAACTCTTCATGTTCCGGAAACCAAGAATTGACATATGTACTGTTTTCTCCCTACTAAGTACTTCCGTTTTACATCTGCCATTGTGATCTCACGGCTTCCATCTGCATTCAAATGTTGACAAACTTGTCAATCTTCTGTTCCGTGGTGACAATATATGTGATTCTAACTGGTAATGAACTGCCAACTCGGTGTATCCCTTCCTTCTCACTCAACACCAAATGTGTAGATGGGCTGACCCCACTGCTTCCATTTACATTCAAATGTAGACAAACTAATCAAGGCGATGCCAGGACCTGTCACCATCAACACCGACCGTTCCAAATCCGTTATAGATGTACACGTGCAGCTACAAATATTGTCCTGAGATTTTGACATCCGCGGTGTTTTTCCAGTTAGTAAAATAATGGTGCTGAAAATACACGCCAAGCAAACGTCGGGAATATTTATCTGTTTAACTCATGGCAATCTCGCGACATAGGCCCCCTCTTAAGAGAGTAGTCCATCTCACTCTCCTCCACCATGAGTTAAATCCAGATAATTCATTCCTCTTCTTCAGGAGCTGGGTGTCTTGACAAGAAATCCGCTCCAACATTTTCCTTCCCAGGAATGTACTCTACTGTGAAATTATACGGTTGAAGTAACAACGACCACCGCATCAAACGTGCGTTGAGCTTCTGAGAAGTAGCCAGGAACATCAGGGGCTGATGATCCGACTGAACCCGAAACTTAACTCCATACAAATATGGCTGAAATTTTTGCACTGCCCATACGAGGGACAAGCATTCTCTCTCGACGGTTGAATAATTCCTCTCCGCCGGTAGAAGTTTCTTACTTGCGTATGCTACAGGTTTCAAAACCGAAGCATCGTCTTTTCCTTCCTGTAACAAAGCGGCTCCAATTCCAATCGCACTCGCATCCGTTCTCAACACAAATGGTTTGGAAAGGTCAGGGAGCTGTAATACAGGTTTGCTGACCAAGGCCTCCTTTAACTGACTATAGGCATTCTCACATTCTGGTGTCCAAATGATTTGATCCGGTAATCCCTTTTTCAAGGTTTCCGTCAACGGAGCTCCCAGTTCAGTTAAATGTGGGATAAATTTGTGGTAGAACCCACACAACGAGAGAAAAGATCGCACATCCTTCTTCGTTTTTGGCCTTGGTGCATTACTGATTTTCTCCAGGTTCTTCTCTTCTGGAACAATGTGTCCTGGAGTGATGGTGTGACCTAGAAATTCCAGAGTCTGGTAACCAATCATGCACTTGGTTGGACGAGCAGTAAGCCCTGCTTCCTTGAGTCTATTAAACACTCTCTCCAAGGATTGTAAGTGGTCATCCAAGCTGTCACTGGAAATCAGAATATCATCCATGAAAGAGATGATGGACGGATCCTGTAACGGATCTAGTAAAGTCCTCATCATGCGTGTAAACACACTAGGTGCATTGCTGAGTCCAAAGGGCATGACCTTGAATTCGTAGTGTCCACTGGGTGTACTGAAAGCTAACAGTGGTCGAATCTCCGGTTTGACTGGTATCTGATAGTACCCCCGACTCAGATCCACCTTTGAAAAGTACCGAGCCTTATGGAGCCTAGCGAATAGCTGAGTTGGATTCGGCAAAGGTTCCACCTGAAACTGTGTATGACTGTTCAGGAGTCGGTAATCTATACACAACCGGTGTTCTCCACTTGGTTTGCGTAACAAAACTACCCCCGCATTGTATGGGGATGTGGATGGTGCAATCACGTCATCCTCCAGCAGTTTTTTTATTTCCTCCTCCAGGGCCTTTTCTTTAGAGAATGGCACTGGGTAAACCTTTTGGCGAACAGGCTCCTGTGTGGTCAAAGTCATCTCGAACTCCACCAACCTCGTTCGTCCTGGTTTATCAGTCAGTATCTCCTTATGAGACTTGAGAACCTGGGTTATCCTTTCCCTCTCCTGGGAGGTCAGATCAGGGTTCACTTGTACATCCCTATAGGTTTCCTGGTGTACTAAGGGATATTCCCTGCCCTCGCTGGTTCCCACTTCTGTCTCCACTGCAACTGCCATTGCCATGAGGTGAGCTGCCTTGTCTCCGGGTCTCTCTTCGTATTTCCGCAAGAGATTGATATGGAAAATCTTCGACTTTCCCCGGATCCGGATTTGATAGTTGGTTCTGGATATCACCCTTTCCACGGGAAATGGTCCTTGCCAACCTATCTCCAGTTTGTTGTTTCCCGTTGGGAGTAGCAACAAGACTTTATCTCCCACCTCTAGAGATCTTTCTTTAGACCTACGGTTGTAGTAAGCCGCATGTCTTTTCCTGGCCTTTTTCAAGTTTTGATTTGCCAGAGTCCATCCCTTGTGGAGTTTTTCTTTCAGTTCCTCCACGTATTGATAGGATGAGATCACTTCTTCTGACGTCCCCTCTTCAGTCCAACTCCTCAACATGGCTTCCAACGGTCCTTTGATTGGACGACCAAACAGCAACGTAGCGGGTGGTAGTCCTGTTGAGCCATGAGGAACTTCCCGATAGGCAAAGAGTGCTGCTGGGATATATTCATCCCACCTATCAGGTTTTTCCTGCGCTAATTTCCTGAGCATTGTCATCAACGTGCCGTTGAAACGCTCTACTTGTCCATTGGCTTGAGGGTGGTAAGGGCTGGTATGTATGTGGTTAGAGTGAAACACCCTAAATACCTCCTCCATGAGTTTTCCACAAAACTGAGATCCATTGTCCGTCAGAATTTGATCCGGAAAGCCTAATCTGGTAAAGGCCTCCATCAGTGCGTCCGCCACTCTTTTCGAGTCAATCGTGGTCAACGGTATAGCCTCACCCCACATTGTACAGCAATCCACCATTGTGAGTATATACATGTTCCTCTTCCTAGTCCTGGGAAGTGGACCCACGATATCGATGGCTACCCTCTCGAAAGGAGAGTTCATGATGGGCATCTCACCCAACATCACCGGTGCTGTCCAGTGTTTCGGTGCCACCCTCTGGCACTCAGGGCATGACTTCACATACCGACGCACATCATCTGTCATTCCCGGCCAATAGTAGTGGCAGGAAATCCGCTGCATGGTGGCGGCAATACCCATGTGTCCACTAAAGGAGATGGTATGCCCCATATGAAGAATCTGGGACCGATGAGCTTTTGGGACGACCAACTGACCGTATAGGTTGTCTCCCCTTCCTGCTCTCCTGTAGAGTATCCTATTCTTCATGTAGTACTGCCCCCGTCCTGGTGGATCAGCACTTTTCTGCAGCTTTTTGTAGCAAGGACGTAAAGTATCATCCTCACTCTGGGCAGTTCGTAGCTCCCCCGGCATTGGGTTAGTCACAATTGCGTCTGCCTCTTCCGTTTTCGCCTGAGAGCGAGTCTGCATTGCTCCCATATGAATAGGCTCCCTGGGCATTCCCAGAAAGACATACCGGCAACCTAGGATGACTGGAAAAATGGGATCGGTCAATACAGCGGCCTTGATGGTGCCGGTGACGTACCTTGACCGAATCTCCACATTAGCAATGGGCAACTTCATGGTTACAGCACTCTTCTGTGCAGGCTGTATATCCAATGTTTCACCTGTGAATTGTTCTGGATGTACTAGATCCGCAGAAATCACGGCCTCCCCGTCCAGTCCTGTGTCGTATAAACACTCCACTTGACGACCGTTAACCTCTACCAATTCCACTACAGGTGGTTTTTCCTGGTCTGGAGTCTCTTCCTCGGTCTCGACCTGTTCGGTGGGCTCCACCTTAGGTTTCCCTGAGCACACGACGAATTGAGTGTCTCCTGACTTTCCCCTGCAGTCAATAGCATTGTGCGTGTTTGACTTGCATTCGTTGCACCATTTCCCTGTCCTAGATTTTCTATTGTCGGACTTGAATGAGCTCTCCTGGTGGCGAGCTTCCTTGTTGACCTTGGCATTTTCCGTGACAACCTCCTTGGAAGTCACTTGACATGCTGCAAAATGAGGGTTCTTAGCCTTCGATTTGCAGTCCCTCGTATTGTGAGAGGGTGACTTACAAATTGAACACCACTTCTCCGACCACGGTCGTTTAGGTGTAGAGCTCGAGGTGCTCTTGCTTCCCTCCTTCTTCTTCTCTGAATTATCCTCTGATTTTTGCACATAAGGTTCCCACTTTTTTGTTCCTGAGTTTTTGGCTTTCTTCTTGTCATGTTTCTCTTGACTTTTGGTGTTGGTGGAAAGGTTTTCCCCTGCCTCCCCATGTACCTCGACGAACCGTTCTGCTAATTTATTCACGAGGTCAATACGTTCCGCTCCTTGTTCTCCCAGGAACGTCCTGAGAGGTTTAGACATTTGCTTCTTCAGCTGGTCGACCACCATGAGCTCTTCCAGACTCTCATAGTCATGTGCGAACCCAGCCAAATCCATCCACTTATGGAGATAAGATTTAAGACGCAAACTGTAGGCGGCAAACAACTCTCCCGGTTCTCGTTTCGCTGCTCGAAATTTTTTCCGGTAGGTATGTGACGTAACCTCGAATCGTTTCAGCAGAGCCGTCTTTAATTCATCATAATTGTTCTCATGTCCTGGTGGCAGGCGAGTATAAACCTCGTATCCTGTCCCGCGTAATCCCTGGGATAGCTTAAGATTCCATTTGTTACGCTCCAGACCCATAGCAACTGACATAGCCTCGAAGCGTTGAAGGTATTGGTCAATCTTCTCTTTGTCCTCCTCGTAGACCGCTAAAGGAAACTTCATAGCATGGTACCCATGTCCACCTACTGGTGTTGATCCTGGGATGGAGGAACCTCCAACTGCTCCCTCAGTTTCTCCATTAGATTGACTCTTCAACTCGAGTTCCCTCATCCGGTACTCGTGCTCCCTTTTCTGTGCTTCCTGTTCAGCTTCTAATTTCCTAGCTGCTTGCTCAGCTTCAAATTTCCTAGCTGCTTGCTCAGCTTCCAATTTCCTAGCTGCTTGCTCAGCTTCCAATTTCTTAGCTGCTTGCTCAGCTTCCAATTTCTTAGCTGCTTGTTCCAACTCCATCCTTCTCAATTCCAGCTCGGCCTTTCGATCATCCCTTTCTGCTTGACGATACTCTCTCTCCACTTCCTGTATGTAATCCGTTAGAGAAGACCCAGCCAATCCCATTTCTTCCCCCCTTGCCTTTAATTCTAACGTGCTAAGTTTAGGGGTGGCCATTATACAGAGAGGTAAGCTAGCAGGTCCAGTACAATATAACTGCAAATTACTATACCGATATATGAACAAGTACTATAAATCTCGATATTACCACACACAGTACATTCACTCAGTGACAAGAGTAGAATCAGGACCACAGACCTATGCAGACGTGTGAAGTGTGAACAGGTAAGATATTAATCCTAACCCCTATCCACATTCACTCTAGCTGGATTCTCCAAAATGATATCTCCCTTTTATAACTAAGGATCCCGTGTCAAAAGACCCCGTTGTCAGAAGATCCCCCTGTCAAACGTTCCTGCTTGCAGGAGATCTCGCTGTCCAAGGATTCCGTTTACGGGAGATCTCGCTGTCCAAAGATCACGTTTACGATAGATCCCACTGTCCAAATATCACGTTTACGAGCCCCCAGTAATGTCGTGTCCTCCTTTAAAGTGTCGTCCCTGGAGTGAGGAGATCCGACACCCACATTATAATATTATTATTTTTTTTTGCCCTTCAATATTCTGGAGAATCCACCAGCTTCCGTCCAATACACTCCATCAGCCTATGGACACCTTTTCCTATCACTCTCACACTGTCGTACTATGCCCCCTTCTCATACTTCCCCAACTCAACATACTCAACAACTCTTACTTCTAGAAATTAATACAGATTAATTTATTAAAATAAAAGTGTAACGTGTATGAGACGTGTATGCGAAGAAAATGTGTGACGTGTTCTATACAGTGTAGAGAATCTGACTCTCAGACATCAGCTCAGTCCGCTGATCACAGCAAAGATAGACCACAGCACGTTACGTCAGAACAAGTACGTCTCACCCGTTGCCGGAACCATCCTGCCGGATACTGCTTTGCTTCTGTAGACCTCTGGTAATCCCATTTCATGAACATGAGAAATAGACACCGGTGGTATGAACAGTTACTTATGGACCGGATTCACTCTACACAATGTCCGTTCCTAATGTTCTCTAACCAACTGCACAAGTTCTTTTCTAGTGTTTACACAGTTAGTAAAGTTAAGTGTTAGTCGACAGATCATCCTCGTTGCACATCGAACCATTCAGTCCGCAAGTGCTAATTACTAATGTTAATTGTTACTGTACTAACACTAGTTACTCTTAACCGGTTCTCGGTTCGTTACCACTGTTTAATGCTGTATGGTGCAACTGTAATCTTCACTATGTTGGGTGAATCAACCTCCCTCTAGCTTTTAATCACGTCTGTAAGCAATCTTTATTGATTGCCGAACTGGTGTTCTTCAGACTGGGATTTTCTTCCTTCCCAAAACTTTATTGAGCTTCCTTGGATCTGGTAGGGAACCTAGGATAGAAACAACACACCTGGTGATAGTACTAGTTCATGATTCTTTCGGCTGAGTGTAAGCCTATCACCTTGCCTAATGATCGTTAGCTAACCTAGACTTAGTCATAGAGTAGATTAGCTACCCACCTAGAATCGAATCAGGTTATGACAAAGAAAAAATCAGCAAACAGAATGTGGAACCCCTCCCACAAGGGACACCTACGGGAAATCCCAATTATCCCTCATTACTCAATTCTCAACTAGTAAAGCTTATCAACACTTCACTAATCTATTCTAGCTAACAGAGTCAAGTATCACTTCCCTACTCTAGCTAGTTTCCACTAACAGTGCTAATCATCACACTATAGTTTAACAAGGCTACTGCCTAAAGTAATTATAACGAATATATTATAATAGGTTATACCTTAAATGGCACCACTGCAGTCCTATCAATCATATCTACATCTGCCATTATAGGCACGTGTAAAATTAAGTCACTAATTAACACACGGTAGATATTATTTCCACTAGGCGCTGCCGTGCCCTGGCACTCTGACTAAAGCATAATTTCAAGTCCTCCCTAGCTGGTCACAACTAGAGTTTATATGGCAAACTACCAAAGTTGTCCACGTGACTTTATCCTCTTCTCCCCCACACAGGTGTTATTTGGACATATCAACCATTTGCAAGGATCTATTTTTCCGGGCTTAAATCCTGTCAAAGTTGTCAGTAATTGTTAAGATTCTCAAAACAAGCCAGCGAATTTTATGACGACTTCCAACAAACAGTTGCAAATAACCCCGTCAAACTCTTCATGTTCCGGAAACCAAGAATTGACATATGTACTGTTTTCTCCCTACTAAGTACTTCCGTTTTACATCTGCCATTGTGATCTCACGGCTTCCATCTGCATTCAAATGTTGACAAACTTGTCAATCTTCTGTTCCGTGGTGACAATATATGTGATTCTAACTGGTAATGAACTGCCAACTCGGTGTATCCCTTCCTTCTCACTCAACACCAAATGTGTAGATGGGCTGACCCCACTGCTTCCATTTACATTCAAATGTAGACAAACTAATCAAGGCGATGCCAGGACCTGTCACCATCAACACCGACCGTTCCAAATCCGTTATAGATGTACACGTGCAGCTACAAATATTGTCCTGAGATTTTGACATCCGCGGTGTTTTTCCAGTTAGTAAAATAATGGTGCTGAAAATACACGCCAAGCAAACGTCGGGAATATTTCTCTGTTTAACTCATGGCAATCTCGCGACACAGACATTAACAGTACGAAGAACAGTCACTACTTAGCATGTATCTGGACATGATGCTGGTTATATCAATACTGCGTCCCACTGTGTAACTGATGCGATGTATTACGTTGATGGACTTTGCTAGTTGTACTGGAATCTTAAGTCACTACTCTTCACGGAAAACATAGACGCACGTATCAGTATGGACATATCCAATGTCACTGATTTATGAAGAAATAAAGACAGATTCGCTATTAAACTACGCGACATATATTCTGTCGCACTTACGAAGAAGGAGTCTTTATCTTCCAATTCAACTATTCCACTCTTCCGCTTCACTTACGTCAAGAACATTGAAGTGCACTGTACATCGCTGATGAAGTAATTATAGGATATATCAACAGTAGTAAGAGAATAAATACAATAATGGTGCATGCACGATCATGAACAGTTTTCGAACTATATGTCGCATGATGTATTAAACTAGAAAATGAGATTATGTGACACTATTTAAATATGAAAGGAAAAGCAAGAATGTTGGCCGATTATAAGAATATGAATAACTGAATATATATAAATAAACGTTTGAAGGTGGAATATATGGATCACCTACGAGCATTATTGATAATGTAAAGACACATATTATATTAAGTGGTTCTGTTCAACAACGCTATAAGATTAACAATAAGACACCATGGCTGTTGGATGCGAGCATTGAAAGAACACGTTACACGTTACACGTCGTCATAACAGTCAACTTTACAAACTTATCTCGACAACTGCCACGCCATGTGGACATCTCCATTTCTTCATTACACCTCAGCATGCAAACATTGAACGGACACTTCACACGGCACCATGACAGGATACGGCACATTCACTTCTACATACTACGAGGCACTACACGTCATCTGAGACGCTCATCTGGACATTGTTCACCGGATCTTTCATGAAGAGGTACCTACATTTCCAACGACACTTCTAAGCGGACGTCAGCACATTATCGGACATTGTCACGGACACATCAGTCAACCTACTTCGGGATCAGACAGTCGCCAGACAGTGAACATTCTTCTACACGGATATCAGGCATGAAGGACATGACAACTCAACGTTCGACATGTACACAACAAACGAGCAGGTATCTTCAAAGGTCAGTTGCAGACCAAGTGTAATTTGATTGCTCTGTTTCAAGTCGCAGAGAGCAACAATCACGACACCATTTCCGTTTCGTCGTCATTCTACTGCGGATATATCGACAACGGTCATACCTATTGGCAACCTGTGGGATTATCGTGACAATCGTTCAGGCCAGTGTGATTTGTTATGTTGGTGTTGTGTTGATTGTTGTTGGATCAAGTGCAGACATAATATATCAATAGTCAGTATTATTCTTTTATAAGAGTAGATATCTATTTACATCATTTGTCACGTAGCCTGAGCTACCGCTCGTTCATGATACTTATTAACAGTCAACAACAAAACGAAAGTATCTTCTCACTTGTTTGAAAAATGCTCAAACGCAGCGAACGGAAATAACTGACGACAAACCGTGAGAACTGAAGGACGGCATTTATTCATGCACTGTAGAATCTTTCATAGATCAAACTACTCGAAGACAAATGAAGTGCCATTTAATGCATGGTCGGTCTTCATTCCAAACATCTAAGAACTAGTTGTCCAAAACAATTCTTAAAATCCTACGTCTCCGATTCCCAGTTATCTTCCTTCCACTTGTTCTATCGTCTTCTGTTTCAATATCGTCTAGGTCCTTTACAGAATGAATCTCCGTTGATACCTCATTCCTCTGGAACGCGCCTTCTTCCTTTTCTGCCACTCCGAAGCACAACCGATCTGTTCCATGAAAGTCACCACATCTGTTGTTGTTCTACGTCAGAGTGACGATTCACCGTTTATCACCAGTCTCCTAGCTATCCGTAAGCTTTTGAGTTTCAGGATTCCCTACCTATTATTAATGACGTCAACCGCGAGTATCTGCCTTATGGCATATGCCCCCCTCACCTTTAAAATGATCTTATCATTTTACCAGACCATAACGAATAAATCTGCTAATAATTGTGCAGACGAAATATGTTAAAAGCTATGCTCCAAGTACAACTGTATGGTTCCCTATGTATCCTACACAAAATAAAAATAAAATTATTATTGACGGGCATGCCCACCTGTCTACAATCCCGCGGTAGACGTCATGTAGTCAGCCCATGGGGAGGCTGTACTAACTAAATATACAAATCTATATAATTTAGTCCCTCATTTGACCATATGGTCAAGCGTCCTAACTCGAGCTAAACTTGAGTAGGGGACGTGTTTGATTCATAGGTACCAAGCTGTCAGCCCTAGTGGTTGCTTTATAACTTTCGCTGCAATATGTCTCTCTTGCTATGATCTTTTCCGTATAGGTGAGGTCCTTTGCCTTGAATATGGCCGTAGTAGTACTCCGTCATAGTTGTTGTCATATGTTGCATCCGTTGACTCTCAACAATTTCCTGGCAATTCATGGTGAAATTAACATGTGTCATACTCTTCGCCTGTTAGCTAGCGCGCACATAATGCCAAATCATATCAATCAATACTAATAAATACATATTTAATCTGTGAACACCATTAATTGACGACGAAACTAATCTAAATTAATCTAACTACTATAATAATTCATAGTATCTCAATATCATTATGCTAATAATTAATTATCACTCTACATAAGTGTACATAAGTGTTTTCATGTGTAGCTAAGTGTTAATGACTTATTAATCACATCACAGTGATCATCCAACTATCACAGTTCACATAAATATCACCGAATCGTCCTCAAAGCGATTTCGATCTCTCTCGGTCTGGAATAGTTCGACGTCCAGATCATATAGTAGGACATATTATAATCATCGACTCGATCTCACGAACACGATGACTGGCTTCATAATGTCTCTGCCAATAAACGAAATTGACAACATATATATATATATACCTGATAATATTATGCACATACTTTGTTGTTTGTTATGTAAATTGTTATCGAATCAGGTGCATTCAAATATATTCAATCGGCCTAACTAATATATAACTAATGTAGATAAACATTCAGAAATTGAACTGATTCCAAAGATTAAGACGATTAAGGACATCTTTAAGAATATTCTCATTGATTATAATTTTTTTCAGATCTTAATATTTTGCGAAGAATTATACCTATTAAAGATTCAAGACCTCTAAAGATTACATCAGAAATATAATATACTATTTTGATTCAACAAGAATAAATATTTAAATCAAATAATTTATTAAGTTCTCAAATAAAGATATAGTTAAGAACTATTATCCAACAAATAGAGAACAGAAATATTTTCCACACAACTGAGTGTAGAGATATGAGATAGTGTGAATACCTCTGAAAAGTATAGATCTATGTCAGTGATATCTGGAATAACTACGTAATAAGACCCTAATGTGTCTGTAGTGTATTATGTGTTGATATGAACCTAACACTTTCATCCCATTTTCTTTTTCTTTTTATTCTTTTCTTTTATTCTTCCTTTCATTCATTTTCTTTCTTTCTTTCTTTCTTTCAAACCTATAGAATCTCTCTTCTGCACTCATGCCAATATTTGTACATTGTAACTTTGCTGTTACATGAAAGTCACCACATCTGTTGTTGTTCTACGTCAGAGTGACGATTCACCGTTTATCACCAGTCTCCTAGCTATCTGTAAGCTTTTGAGTTTCAGGATTCCCTACCTATTATTAATGACTTCAACCGCGAGTATCTGCCTTATGGCAGTGACGACTGGTAAGATCGAGGGGAACAGACCAAGGGAAAGACCTAGAAGCAAGTACCTGGATGGCTTGGCCTTGTGGCATGGTCGAGACAGAAACACGGAGCTGATCCACGACTCTGGTGATCGAGTGAGATGGCAGAACATGACCGCCCACGCTTACCGGCATGGCACATGATGGATGGATGGTGATGCTGTCATTTACACAGATGGGTCGGTCGTCCGACGCGTGAGAAGCTCATGGGCCTTTACGGCTCAGGCCGGAGGGAGAATTGTGAAGGCGGCTTCCGGTGCTTTTGTTGAGACCACAAGTAGCCTGACTATGGAAGTCATGGCAGTAAGTAAAGCAATAACATGGCTCGAGACACAAACATTCACTAGGGCATGTTTCCTTAGCGAGTCAATGAGCATACTCAAGAGGATAGAGATGGGGTGGTGTCGTGTGTGAAAAGAATGAATGTCGTATTAGTTACTTGTTCTTCTTTACCACTTTAGTGTCGTCCCTGGAGTGAAGGGAATCAACACCCACATTATTTTTTAATCCAATATCTCTATCCTGGAGATATCCAGCAGACTCCATCCACACACTCCTTCAATCTGAAGACACCTTCTTCTCACTCTTGCTCACTCCTGGATCATGCCCCCTCTCATTCTTCCCCAACATAACATACTTGACAACTCTAGCCTCAACAAATAAAAAACAAGAAATTTATTAAAGCAAAGAGTATATGTAGGAGAAGTGTGTATGTGTGTATAAGGTGTAGAATGCGTGACGTGTATTCTAATGTTAGACCAGTGATTTAGAAGCAAAGTCTGTAACATCATAGTGCTTAGCACACAACAGCACCATTTTTTCCGGACAGTGAACCTCACCCAGAAGATGTCGACTTTCTCCAATCACTCGAACAAACAGGATGCTGGTAATCCGATAGACACTGTTGATCTTGGTCTTCACTCTATCACACGGTGAAGTTACTCTGTTTCCTAATATTAGTTTGAACTGATAGTCTTCCAATTAACTGAAATGTCACTTGGGGAAAATCTACTGTTTATTAGTCTCTGATTATAACATTTTCCCCTCTTTAAGAACACAACCTATTAATGTTTGTTAGGTAGATGTATATATATATATATATATATATATATATATATATATATATATATATATATATATATATATATATATATATATATATATATATATTCCTGAGTATGCGAGTTATTAATCTTCGGTGATGAAGCTTATCACTCATTAAACAAAACACTTCTGTTCATAAAATTCTACTCAGCAGAAGCCAGGTTTCTGCGGAACAACTAGGTTCTGAGCCACATGTAAAACCTCTCAGCAACCTCTGTCTTCTTTCCATGAGCCATCATTGTATAAAACTTGGAACTGCTTCTTCGTAATAAATCATCTCACACTCACGTGGAACACTCCAGGGGAACTGTAAATGGAACCTGTAGAGTAGATAACATCATGGTGAGGGCAACTCAGTCCTGACCGTAATTAGGTGATTGTAGGCCAATAACAGCACTCAGATCTATAACAGAGATCCGATCTCTGTCATACGGCCAAATAACTCAATCATATGATCTGAGACATGGCAACACCAGGAAAGAATAAAGGAACGGATAGAAACCCAGCAGATGCCCTATTGGAAGATCCTACCATTACACATACCTCTTCTCCCTCTCAACCATCCTTAATCTCTCTAATTATTATTCCACTACATTGTCCTCAACTTCCTGAGTAAAATGATATATAACACAAGCTAATTGAAGCCACACAATAGAATACTAGTGCCGACGCTCCTATGATACTTTCTAGCACCGCACTTATAGAACATTCTATCACTAATCATAATACATTATATCACGGCACCTATAATACATTATATCACCGCACAGTACTGTACTCTATTCCTAATCATACTCTTAAGTTAGATATAATTAATTGCCTACCATATGTCTATTCCTGTTGTTACTCGAGAAACTAGGCAACCTGATTGGATCTATGTCCGCGGATAACTATCACTACTTAGATAGTCTAGTCCCTCTCATATAACACAACTCGGAATAATCCCCAATCCTAACACTTCAGAATGTTTTTCCTCGACTCCCTCCACCTGTTTACCGCACTGGGTTTTATATGGGTGCTTGAGTGAGTCACCAGAAAGTCCAGACGCCAATCAGTCCAGAATTTGGCTTTGTCCTCCTGTTTCCTAGACTAACCAGAGTCAATTAGCTGTCAAGTTTCCTTTTCATCTGGGGAGTTCTTTGTCTCATCCAACAAATATCCTGGTTGTCTGTAAGCCAGAGACCTTTCTCCCATTACAGAATCCTTCTGACCTCTAGCAGACATCTGTCCATTACTTTCAACGGCCAACTCCCGTTTTGTAGACAAATGTCGCCAGTGCACACCTCTCGAACATCCTGTCATCAAACTGTCGACTGTGTGTAGACAACGCGACGTGACTCCCTTTGATCTCATACACACTGTCGACCAGGTGCAGAAAATCTGTACCGACGTATTTTCCTCAGTTTGTTCACCATCAAAGAGTCAATTGTGTTAGCAAAATAATGTCGGGTTTGGTTATCATCGGTCGCAACTAACAAGTTTATTTATCCTGTGACAGGTGGATCCGAAGAGAATGGTTGCTGTCTCTGGAGCGGTCTCGGCTGGCAAAGATTAGCTTCATCTTCGTGCTAGGGCATGCAGGAGTACAAGGAAATGAGCGGACTGACAAGCTCGCAGGTGAGGCTACGGTGGAGGGCGGACGCGCCATAGACCAGGCTGACATTCTGAATGTTCTACGAGAAGTATGACTTTTGCGAGAACCAAGTGATGACTGTGAATCTACAACCATGGTCAGACTGCGAGAACAGCAAATTAAAAGAGGTGTAGCCAAGCAAGAACACTACGCAGGAAGCCAAAGAAGATTGATAAACCAACACAGAACTGGCGTCGTTAGCCGCTACACGTTGCGGGATTTGCTGAGGAGGGGATCCGAGCACTTATGGACTGAATGGTTCGATGTGCAATGAGGATGATCTGTCGACTAACTAACTAACTATTTTCTGTTAGCAGTCCTCTTATTTTTAAACCATCAATTTTTGATTCGATTTGGTATCGCAGGCATGGCTTAAGAGCCAAGTAGCCCCCTATATTACTATAGTGCAAGTGAACAAATCAGCTTTAGAAGTTGGCAATTTAAGTCTTTTACCAATTGAGTGAAATAGTAATTTGAGATCGTTAAGTAATTTACCTTTATCAACATTTTTAGATTCAAATAGTTTATTAACGTTTTGCACTTCACTTACAATGGGTTGTAAAAAGAGAAGGAATGCCACATTGTTTTCATCACTGTACATCCCATATAGTATTTCAGCTGTGTAGCACTTTTCACTTTGTCTTGTTATTTCGAAGTGTGTCTTAAACTCCAGCCATTGGATCACAATTATTTCAACAGCTGGTTGAATTAATAACCATCTAGTTTTGCAATATGACAGAATTTTCAGTGATTGAGAACTATCATTTATGCTTTATATAAATTATTGTATTGCTGTTATCTGACAGATGATTTGGAGAACCAGTTATGTGTTTCAGCAATAAGGAATTCCAAATTCCTTGGTAAACATTCTGATGAGGCATGTGATAATGCTAGCTGCAAGAAATGTCACGCACATTTTATGAGGATTAAAGAAGGGACATCTTCCTTCAATTTGGCATAAACGCCATGGTTGATACCAACCATTACCGAGACATTACAGGTACCAATTGCAGCCAAATTCTTCAAGTCTATATTTTTACTGACCAAAAGTTTCTTCAGTGCCTGACATATACTTTCTGCATCACACTTTTCCAAGTGAACTAGTCCAAGAAATGTAGAAACTACTCTGTCTTTGCTGTTGCTATAATGTATAACACATAACTGACTGTGAGAGAGCTAATCTACATATGTTAAAACTAGCGAGACACGGTCTGCTGCCAAATCGGTCACCGCTGTATTTCGAACACAGATAAACGGCATTACGAATCGCGTCCGCAACGCCATCGCCACGGAGACACTACTGTGTTTTACGCGCGTTTTTAATCAATGCCGGGGGCCTGCCAGATTGTTGAGCGTTGACCCAAGTCAGTTCAAAGTTTAAACAATGGCAGTTACCATAATTTACGCGCGCCCAGTCCAAACAAAAAATGGGCAATAAATATTTTATACAGTAATAATTAAATGACACCGAAAGAAAAAAAACATCTATAAAATATCTAACTCCAAATGAAAAACATCTATAATTACATCTAACTGTCGCTGTCAACTGTCATTTACTGCCAGTATAGTAGCTTGCGGTGTAGAAAAAAAAATCCACACCTTACCGAGGATTCGAACCCGGGTCGTCCGAAGAAGAATCCAACGGTCTAGTCACTCGCCCCGCTGCTCCTCTAACATCTAACATCTGGAGGTCAAAATACATCTTGATGCAGGCAAAAAATATTAAGATTATAGATATAAAACATCTAGAATTGCATTTAGGTCATGTCGGGTTATTTAAATATTTGAAGGAGTTGTAGATTGCTACAAAACAAAACATGCATTAAGTAACCTCATTGCTGATTAACCAATGGTGTGGATTAGGGGATAGTGAGACGCGCCGTTTTATAATTTCCCGACATACCGAGTCGAGGGTCCGTAGTCAATCTCGGGCGATTTGAAAGCAGACTGTTTTGCGTTGATTTTAATGGTATGAGACTTCGGCCGTTCAGAAATCAACGAGAAACTACTAAACTAATCCATCCATCCATCACGTGCCATGCCGGTAAACGTAGGCGGTCATGATTCACCATTTCACTCGATCACCAAAGTCGTGGATCAGCTCCGCGTTCTTGTCTCGGCCATACTACGTGGTCAAGATTTTGCGCCTCGGCCTTCCCCTTGATGTCTTCCCCTCGATTAGGCAGTTGTCACCAAGTTCTCTCATTTATTTCTTATTATAACAAGCCCCAAAAATGTTGACTATCTACGTCACATTTCTCTAATCAATGTACGATTTTCATTTGTCTCCTGTAGTACTTGGTCATTGGTTTTTCTGTCTGTCCATAGTATTTTTTGCTTTCTCCACAGAAACAACATTTCCACAGCCATCAAATTTTTTTTTCAGCATGTCAGCTCATTGTCCACGCTTCACATCCATACAAAAGTACAGGTTCTATGTAGCACCTCAACACTCTTTTTCTCGTAGCAACTGACATCTTATTTATTAGTCAGTATGTTTCTCATCTTGCAAAAGGCTACCTTTGCCATGGCGATTCTTGTTCTAATCTCTTCAAGGCATCTCCTATCAGATGTTATAACTATTTCGAGATAATTGTACCGATCCACTTTTTAAAGAATATTTCCATTTACTTGTATATTACATTATAGTAAATAGCAAACAGCTAAATAATGCTGGGATTGATTGCACATCTTGTAAAGGACGTGCAGCTAACTTTTTTGTTAACACTGCAGATTCTGGCGGCGGGGGTGTTGAGCTAGACCACACCATAATGAGTTGAGTGAAGTCAAGAACGAACATCAAAGCACTCGCGACATTTCCATCCGTTCCCCTTTATCTTCAACAGCCAGCGAAGAGTTCCAGTATTAATGATACCACTTGTTGTCTGATTATGGACTTTCCGTCTGGTCTTTCCTCGAAGTGTTGATTATCGTCCAGATCTCCTAGTCGCTCCATTCTCTCTAGGCTATGATGTTATATCTATTCATCCATGCTATACACATGATCCCAAACAAGGGCCCTGACCATAACTGCCTTATCATGCACCAGCACACCACCCAACGGCGCAGACCTAGCCAATCTGTCCGCCTGCTCGTTTCCCGCCACACCAGCATGCCATGGAGAATAGTTCCAACATATGCTCCCTATTTTTATATTTTTATTGAAACATGGCACTCTGCACGAAGCATGCCAGTCTTAATCTTTCTCTTCATGTTCTGTGAGTCCATTACACCCGTGACATGTAAGTGCTGTTTGTCCTCCAGCCAGCGGACTGCCGCGATGGCAGCCTCCACATATAGTGATGATGGTGGTGTTATGATTCCATTGCGAGAACCCTACACCCGTTCTTTAAGAATACTTGGTGATGATGATGATGATGATGATGATGATGATGATGATGATGATGATGATGATGTTATGACTCCAATGCCAGAACCCTACACCCGTTCTTTAAGCGTACTTGATGATGATGATGATGATGATGATGATGATGATGATTGCATTGTGTCCGTCTGTTCATGTTCCCCCCCCCCCCCCCCCCCCCCCCCCCCTGTCAGTGTCAAGAAGTTATGCGGATGTAGATTAGAACCGAGTAACTGAAGACATAATAAACCTAACGGCGGCGAAGTTCATCCTAAGGACAGCTCACTTGTGTTTGCCTGTGTGTAGGTATCTCAACAGCCAGCCATTGACACACACTCCGCGACACACTTTCTTGTACACGAATGAAGGAACAAACACGAACCCCGTGACAATTCATTAGAAGCGAGTCACATCGCCATATACAGATGTAGGCGGACTCAATGCCTAGGAAACAACATTTGAAAACATTTCGCTGTGCGATCCAACCTCATTTTGCGAGGCCGTGTTTATAAACCAACACGGTAGCTGTTGAATTTCAGAATTGTGATCTGCAAGTTCGGATTGTGTATAAATCGGCGTTACTGATATTGCGAACACAATAACCGGTTATTATTTAGAAATTCGGTTATATATCCAGTGTGTTATTTCTGGTGCAAGCTGCAGACCAGAGGTAAGTACAATATGAATTCTTGTCAATTAATTATATAGTTGTATCTTTTGTCGGCATTATTTTAACTATTCAAACGACTTTCATATACGTTCTGGTGAAAGAAGAACCTGCTATGGATCACTGATGTCTTTAAGATCATTCTCATTTTGTAGGCTTCAATGCACGGAGGGATGGGTGGCCAATCTTCCTTTCTCTTAGCGGGCGTAGAGCGAAAGTGTCGAACCGTCGTCGACCGCGCTCGTGATAGTATCATCTGTGTCAGCGTAACCTCCTGGTGATTACGTTAACTTGAACGCTAAGTTCTAGTTTGCTGGCTATGAATTCGTTACTGAATTTATTTGTAAAAAGCGGATACATGTCATTCCATTGTATTTTATACACCGTAACTTAAAAGTATTGTTTTTTTGTTTTTTTTTTAAATGACTCATTTGCTCTTTGAGTTGTGTTTATGACAATAAAGTTGAACAGAGCTATTTCCAATCCACATTTGTAGTTTGCCATACCGTACTCGTGGGTTTATTCCACATACGGATCATTTGGTCTTCAACGGTAACTTGTCGTTTAGAAAGCTATGGCAAACTACTGGCCATAAATTGCTTAGAATATCAACCCAGGGTTAATCTAACGTCCTGCACAGGACATGACAATAAAAAAAAAGAAGCATTGTACTAGTAATTCGAGAGAACAATAATGGAGGGATATGTATGTGTGTGTGTGTGTGTGTGTGTGTGTGTGTGTGTGTGTGTGTGTGTGTGTTGCCTGGGAAGAGAGGAAGAGGAAGGCCAAAGAGAAGATGGGTGCATGATATGGCGGATGATGTGGGTGTATCAGATAATTTCAAGATCGCGTTAATACAAGAACAGATTACTTGATATTGTTTTTCCCTCCATACTTTACAGTTCTGCACTTCTCGCCCTTCTGAAATTCGTTTTATAACGTAAGTAGACCCGCAAATTACGTTTTATGTTGATTCTAGACTTGTTCTAGTATGTGCTATTAAATTTAGCTTCCATATTTTCTTATACTGTGTAGAAGCAGGCGGGAGGGGTGGGCTGGGTTTTTTTAGGGAGGAAATACGAAAGGCGGGGGGGGGGGGGGAAGTGACATTCTGAACATAAGATGAAGTGGTGGATGAGCTAAAAAGGTTTGAGAACCACTGTTCTAGACCAAACAGCATTCAGATGCCGAAGTGACCATACAGCATTCGACGGCAGATATGACAAAAACATACTTGACGGTTGATGTAACCAAACGCCACTTGGTGGCTTTTGTGGTTAGTGTCTCACTGGCTGCCTTACATCACAGAAATATGTATGCGAGCTATGTAATGAGGGAAGCCGCACTAATGAAGTGACGAGCACGCTGGCTGCTAGTCTTGTGTGTAAATCCAGTTGAGTCGGGGATGTTTTATAAAATTGGCATGCACTCCCAGGTCCACCTGGCTAAAATTGGTACCAGAGATATTCTGGGAAATAAAGGCAGTCGATGGCATTTTGAATACATCACCCATCGAGCTCCCATTGGTCTAAAAACATTCTCACACGCCCCAGGATGTGAACAAGGATCCGTTACTTTATTTGGTGAGACTGGAGCTGTGTGGTAACCAAATTACCCGCATCAAGGGGGGTTTCCACTTATGGCTACCAGGTTGGAAAACTGGGTACTCTTAATTACAATTCCTTCCATTACCACCACTACATAAACATGCGCGCGTGCAAAACAACGGTAAAGTTAGCCTCTTCATATAGGGTGTATTTTTAATGACTGTGAAGTGTTTGAAAATATTGCTGGTTCAAGTTTTGTATTCACCCTCTGTAAAGTTCATGCAACATAATAGGTAAATACAAAACTTGGACCGGCAATATTTTCAAACACACTTGGACCGGCAATATTTTCAAATACTGCACAGTCATTAATAAATACACCCTGATACTGCTATATGAGTATGAGGTTGTACTGTTGTAGGATTTAACATTTTCAAAATGACGGCATAATGAGGCACATGGACTATTTCCCTTAATCACCGCACATGTTCTTCCGGGTCAGTTCTCAGAAAACGATTTCTGTTATTCACCATACACAGGGGACAGAACATTCATATCTCGGCCACCAATGTCAAGTGGCTTGTTACGTGGCATAGGCGACCATGCTTCTTGGCATCTTGTGATCTCCTACAGCATGTATCAGTCTGTGTGCTGAAACCTTTCCGTGCCATGGTTACAGGCTCATTTCGTTGGCTCGCTTTGAACTCAACCGTAGTCCTATATGTGCTACTACTTCTAGTGCGATGAGCTGGTTTTTGCATGTGGATTAGCTTCCCTTTTAACCAGTGTCCTTCGCCATCAGGCGAATCCATTCCGACTTCAGAGGTACTTGTAATTCACAGAAAAGGGAACCCAGCTTAAGTAATAAGAAGACAGACGAATTGAGAATTTTTACAAGAAAACAAACAGATCGTGCCTAAATGTACAATTAAAGTAAATGGTATTATTGAGGGGCTGGGGCAGAAGTTCAAATTTCTATGCACACAGATAACACGAGATGGAAGATGTATCATCCAAATAAAGAACGGGATAGGACACGCAAAAACTGCAGTTTATAAAATGAAGAACATGTTATGCAATAGATCCTTGTACATGGAAGTTACAACCCGAATTCTTGCATGTTGTGTATAACCAGTTTTTACATACGGCTGTGAATCCTGGGTAATTAAATAATTAAAACAATAACTTTTGGTCTCAGGGATATGGCTTTACAGAAGAATGCTAAAAATTCGCTGGCAGCCAACATGAGTCATCTGGATATTCTCAAAGAGAACAAGATACAGAGACAAGTTATCACAAACATCAGAAACAGGCCCCGGGAAGGTTAACCCGGTCAACAAATGCCCGCAGAAGTCGGATGTGTCGGCCTAACGGCGCAAGAACGCAGCTCTGCTGTAAACAGGCACAACGCAATCACATCCGAAAAAAAACTCCGGATGAACGAAGAAGAAGAAGAAGAAGAAGAAACAGGCAACGATCACTATGACCACATCATAAGAAGAGAAAATGTTGTTATAACTGGAAAGATTTGTAGAGGAATATATAGAGGGGAGATTCTTGACATGACAGCCATCATGGCACGGAAAGGTGTCAACACGCGATGTGATACATGCCGTTGGAGATCGCTAGGTGGAGAGGCATGATCGCCCGCGCCAGTCGGCACGGCGCCTGTTGATAATGAGAACATTCATATACATATGCAGTGAACATTCATATATATGTCCCGGAACTTTCGCAACCTGCCGAGAACTGTCCGGTTTATCACAGTCTCCGGTCCTGTGTCTTTTAAGTTCCGCAATAATCCAATTGCCGTCTCCCAGGCGAAGAGGTTGAGGACGTTGTTCGTAATCCCGTATACTCACCTATGAAACACAGCTGCGCGAGATTCGGCAGCGGATCGCGTCGCGCTGGTTACTTACGGGGGTATGTGAGCCGGTCGTTCAGAAGGCACTACTGAACGTAAAACTTGCCAAGACATCAACAGCAGCTGAAAAATGCTGGTGTTGACTGCAATGTCCTATAAAGGATATGCGGGGGGGGGGGGGGGGGGGGGGGGTGGCGGTCAAATTACACTGGCACAGTTCAATTCACTAACCTCGAAGTCAATATCCGGTTTGGGGATGGCGTGTACTATATATATATATATAAGTATAAAGGACCTTTGTTTCTTGCTTGGTTGCCAATATCTCTGGCAGCGAGCCAAAACCTTGCGCAGACATCCTGGTTCATACACAGGTCGTGTTTAGACAATGCAGGTGTTGCAAATACGTTAGCTGTAAAATAAAGGTCGGGGGGTTGGTCCCAATGTTTAGTCAGAATTGTGTGTGTAATCTATAGCGCGCCCTCCCATCCTCACTTCTTTTACTCTATTTCCATGAAAGCCCACAGTTTCTATTTAAGTGGCCTCAAGAGTTCCACCAACAAGTGATATTTCTGGGTATTGTGATCTGGAAACACACACACACACACACACACACACACACACACACACACACACACACACACACACACACACACACACACACACACACACACAAACATTCACAAACACACACAACACGCTTACATGATGTTATGAATCACTTCCGGGTTTCTCTCTCATTTCTTTCTCTCTCACTGTGTGTGTGTGTTTGTGTGTGTGTGTTCCGTTCTGTAAACATGCACACACACACACACACATACACAGACATAACATACACACACGCGTACACGATGTGAATCACTTCCCGAGTTTTTGCATGGCTGAGTGGATAAGAGCGCTCACTCTTACACTTCCAGTGCGCTGATGCCGAGGTAGCGGGTTCAACCCTTACACCGGTCAGTTGGACTAAAATGTTGACTTCTCGTCCTTGACTTGTTCCTCAGAAGTTGGACAGGGTTCGCCTGGTGGTGAAGGACGGTGGTAATAGAGAAAGCTCATCCACACACAAACTGGAGTCCAGTGCACTAGAAGTAGCTGCACATGTGTGGACTACGCATGATTTCAAAGCTAGTGAAAGTAAAAGAAAAACTTCCGGGTCTCTCTCTCTCTCTCGCACCTCCCTCTCTGTCTCTCTCCCCCTCCCTCTCTGTCTGTCTGTCTGTCTGTCTGCCTGTCTGTCTGTCTCTCTCTCTCTCTCTCTCTCTCTCTCTCTCTCTCTCTCTCTCTCTCTCTCTCTCTCTCTCTCTCTCTCTCTGGCATTCACTCTCATATACTGACTTTGTATGTCTGTGTGTGTGTGTTCATTCGTCTCTCTCTCACTTCTTCTCTCTCTTTCACTCTCTCTCTCTCTCGCTCTCTCTCTCTCTCTCATACCCTGACTTACTTTGTATGTGTGTTTGTGTGTTCATTCGTGTCTCTCTCTCTCTCTTTCTCACCCTCTCTCTCATTCACTCTCATACACTGACTCTGTGTGTGTGTGTGTGTGTGTGTGTGTGTGTGTGTGTCTGTGTGTGCATTCGTCTCTCTCTCTCTCACTCTTTCATTCTCTCGCTCTCTCTCTCTCTCATACACTGACTGTGTATGTGTGTACATTCGTCTCTCTCTCACTCTCTTTCATTCTCTCTCTCTCTCTCTCTCTCTCTCTCTCTCTCTCTCTCTCTCTCTCTCTCTCATACACTGACTGTGTATGTGTGTACATTCGTCTCTCTCTCACTCTCTTTCATTCTCTCTCTCTCTCTCTCTCTCTCTCTCTCTCTCTCTCTCTCTCTCTCTCTCTCTCTCTCTCTCTCTCTCATATACATTGACTTTGTATGTTCATTTGTGTGCATGTTGTTCATTCGTCCCCGGTCAGCCTCACATGTCAAGTTACACGCCCACATGCAATGCTCTGATAAAACACGAACAAAATACTGGACATACAGGACTCTCGTATAAACACACCTACAATACTGAATGCACTGTCAGTTAACACTCAATAGACAATGATTTAATACAACTGAACGTCCGACACATAGACTACATTTGTTTATTATTATTATTATTATTATTATTATTATTATTCGTTCATCCGGAGTTTGTTTTTTTTCGGATGTGATTGCGTTGTGCCTGTTTACAGCAGAGCTGCGTTCTTGCGCCGTTAGGCCGACACATCCGACTTCTGCGGGCATTTGTTGACCGGGTTAACCTTCCCGGGGTTATTATTATTATTAACGGATAAAAGCGGGCTCTACGTTAATTTTCAGTAACGGAATATTTCTCTTGACATTTCTAAGTCGGGGGTGGGAATTCCGTTTACCGCCCACATGTCGATTTTGGGAACTCTTTAGAAACTATATTTGCATTAATTTCATGCATCGTGCTCTTCGAATTTCGAATATCTTGGGTCATTAATTACCAACAATAGTGACACAATGAAGGGAATTAAAAGACGAGTATTTAGTGCTCTTCAAAAACTAAAACAACTGAATAAATTATGGAGTGGGATAGATAAAACTACAAAAATTAGATTTTTAAGAGCATGCATTTTTCCCATTGCAACATACCCCTGTGAGACCTGGACACTTACTAAACAAGATGAACAGCGCATAAATGCTTTTGAATATAAATGTTATAGGATGGTTCTAAGAATATCGTGGATACAGGAAAGAACACATGCGTCAGTAGTAAAGGATGCGACTTACACACGTATATTTTTGGCGGCTGACGGCTGATGGCTGGTAATGGTTTTTTGGGGGACTGAGGGGAAAATTTTTGGTGGGAACCGGGTGAACTTTTTTTTTTGGCGGCGTGTGGGAACGGGTCTATTTTTTTTTCGCCTGCCTGGTCTGAACGAAAATCTGTAAAAGTGATTAAGGTAGCGGGCGGTGTGAGTACGGATGAAGGGTTGAAGGGTGTAAGTTATAAATTTTGGTTGGTGGTCTGTAAAAGTAATTAGTGGAAATAGAAAGAGAGGGTGTGAAGGATTGTAAGTTTTATATATATATATATATATATATATATATATATATATATATATATATATATATATATATATATATATATATATATATATATATATATATATATTGGTTAGAAAGGAATGGAGTATATGAATGTGGTAGTATGAGTGGTGAGTGAAAGATAAACTTGCAAGGGTGTGATGGGTCGTCTTTATACTCGACGATGTAAGAGGTGGTTACTGAGCAAAGTGAGGGTCGTAGGAGTCTGACACAGTAAAACAGAGAGACGAAAAACAAAAAATATTTTCAAGTGTTTTTATTGGTATACAACATCAAACTACATTTAGAAAATGGTTTACGACCCACACATTAAAAAGGGTTTACGATCCACAAGGGATCAGAGGGAGGTGGTAGATAGATGACTGGTCCTGTAGAGGCCTGTCGTTATTATTATCAGACGGTGAACGGAAACGAACATTAAAATCAGCTATGAATTAATCGATGGTAATTATTACTAGCGGGGGAATGGGTTCAACAATGAAACAATCAGGGTCGTGATGTAATACGAATGTATTCTCCCGTCTTAGGGATAAAAGAGGCCGCCGGGGTGGTGTTATAGGGGGGTCTGGTAAATCTAAGGTGTTGGCTCGACGTAGACTTGGAGGGGACGGTTGATGGCTGGTAATGGTTTTTTGGGGGACTGAGGGGAAAATGTTTGGTGGGAACCGGGTCTATTTTTTTGGGGAAAATCTGTGAAAGTAATTAAGGTTGGTCTATTTTTTTGGTGGGAATGGTGTGAAATATTTTTGGCGGGTAAGTGTGAAAGTAAATAGTGGGAAAGTGTATGAAGGGTTGAAGGGAAAGTTATTTTGGTTACGTAGGGTATATTAGTATGTGTGGCGGCGTGATGTATAAACTGGCAAGGGTGTGACGGGTCGGTACCAATTGTTTTAAATGTTCATAAACGTGTGATGATAAACGTGGGGTGATAGTAGTGTCTTAGTGAAATTAAAGGGTGGTTTTGTTCATAGTAGCTTATTCACCGATTAGAAATGAAATCTTATAAAGTTGTAATGGATTTGATGTTAAGGGGTATTAGTGGTCAAGTAGGAGTGATATAGGGGTGGTCATAATGTAATAAGAGGTGTTATGTTCACAGTTACACACTGGTCAACCAGTGGTCAACCAGTGGTCAAGCAATGGTCAAGTAGTCAAGTAAGGAAATTTTAGGGAAAAGTGATTGTAATGATATGGTGGTGATTAAAGAGTGGTAAATTAGTGGTCAAGCAGTGGTCAAGCAATGGTCAAGTGGTCAAGTGAAGAAATTTTAGGGGAAAAGTGATTGTAACGATATGGTGATGCTTAAAGGGTGGTAAATTAGTGGTCAACCAGTGGTCAAGCAATGGTCAAGTGGTCAAGTGAGGAAAATTTTAAGGAAATTTTAGGGGAAAAGTGATTGTAATAATATGGTGATGGTTAAAGGGTGGTAAATTAGTGGTCAAGTAGTGGTCAAGTAGTGGTCAAGTGGTCGAGTGACCACTTAAATTGTAGAGGACGATGTGCCTAAGATTATGGTAGTGGTTACAGTGATCGATGACATGGTCAAGCAATGGTCAAGCAGTGGTCAAGTGGTCAAGTAAGGAAATTGTAGGGGAAAGTACGTATAGTGCAATGGTGGTGGGTAAAGTGAGGAGGGATCACTAGTAGTGATAATAGTACTACCAATATTAGCGACAAGAATATTAGCTGGTGCGTTGTTAGAGATACAAGTCTCTTTTTTGTGGGGTGTGTAAAAATCATACAAAGAGGGTCATACAACCATAAAGACACCCAAGTACACACTTGATACACACAAATACAAAGACAATCAAACACACACACATACACACATACAAGCACAAAGTCAACCACACACACCCATAAACAAATATACAAAGAGGATCACACCCATAATCAAATACACAAACACACATACAAACACAAAGACAACCATACACAGACAACCCATACCATTACTACTGTCATCACAACTATACACACATACAGACACGTGTACACACATACAAGCACAAAGTCAACCACTCGAGTACAGACACACCCATACACACTTGATACACTTGTACATACAGACCTACAAGCACACAAAAAACAAAGACACACCCAAACCATTACTACTGTCATCACAACTATACACAAGTACTCACCCATAATCAATTACACAAATACACACCTACTACAAACTCAAAGACACACCCAAACCATTACTACTGTCATCACAAGTACACACAAGTACACACCCATAAGCAATTACACAAATACACACCTACTACAAACTCAAAGACAACCCATACCATTACTACTGTCATCACAAGTACACACAGACACACTTGATACACTTGTACATACAGACCTACAAGCACACAAAAACACACCCATACCATTACTACTGGTACCACAACCAGTACAGATACACTCACCCATAAACAAATCGTGTCCCTACAAGAATATCACAAACCACATACCCCTTATGGTAAAGAACGTGGATGTCCGAGAAGCCCCTACGTCATCAACGCCATATGCAAAAGTCATTAAGTATGAGTCATCGGTGTGTAGGGAAGCAGGCGGGCGGCGTGAGAATAGCTTGTCTAACTGCCACGTCAGCTATGTCGTGTGCAGACCCAGTGTATAAAATAGACGGCGTCTCTTGTGAGCTCAGTACCAGTTCACGGGCTGACTTGGGTAGCTACAGAGTTATTTTTTAAATCAGGCCGGTGTGAGCAGTGTTCGTGTAGTAACCAGATATTGTTCACGTAGTGACTTGGCTAGCTACATCAGTGAAACAGGTTGGTGTGAGCATTGTTCGTGTAGTAACCAGCTATTGTTCACGTAGTGACTTGGCTAGCTACATCGGTGAAACTTGGTTTGAGCCTTATTCGTGTCGTTGGCACACCCGGTAGCGGTGGTCGACACTTTTTTCTAATACTACCACTTGATTGGGTAGCATAAGCGATAGGTCCTTGCAGTACGCCTTAAGGGCTGCCAAGCTGTCTCTATCATTTGGTTGGATATCCTCTGCTACTATGAGTGGAGGTGTTGCCAGGGTGTCTAAGGGTGTCATCCTTTTTCGTGATGTCTGGTGATGTAAGTACCGTTGTAGGTTCGAATTGTATAGATTGTCACGTAACTGACAGGGATAATCATTGTGAATGTTCCTATTATGGCGGGTAAGGTTATCATTGAAGATACAGTGGTGGCAGTCTGGTACTTGCGTTAGACTACGAGGCTGATGTAAATAGACAGGTGGTGCTGTCGTCTCTGGTATTGTAGTGTTTGGTGTATTCATACGTGGCTGATGACGTATTCGTTTGTGTTTTTGTAGGCCATCGTTCGTATTATACACCTTATCACATAACTGACAGGGATATATTTGGTCTTTCCCCTCGTGAATGGTCCGAATGTGACGATTAAGGGTATACTTATCACAATAGGCTTTGTCGCACACTGAACACGTGAAAGTAGATCTGGTGGTCATATTGATAAACTGGTCACAAGTCACACTTTCGGTTGTTTTTTCTTTCTTACAATCCCAAAAAAAAAATGTTCTGGTGTATACAATATATGTTTCAATGTTTTATCAGAGGCCAACAACACGAATAAGGCTCAAACCAAGTTTCACCGATGTAGCTAGCCAAGTCACTACGTGAACAATAGCTGGTTACTACACGAACAATGCTCACACCAACCTGTTTCACTGATGTAGCTAGCCAAGTCACTACGTGAACAATAGCTGGTTACTACACGAACAATGCTCACACCAACCTGTTTCACTGATGTAGCTAGCCAAGTCACTACGTGAACAATAGCTGGTTACTACACGAACAATGCTCACACCAACCTGTTTCACTGATGTAGCTAGCCAAGTCACTACGTGAACAATAGCTGGTTACTACACGAACAATGCTCACACCAGCCTGAAGCACCTCTGTAGCTAGCCAAGTCACTACGTGAACAATATCTGGTTACTACACGAACACTGCTCACACCAGCCTGATTTAAAAAATAACTCTGTAGCTACCCAAGTCAGTCCGTGAACTGGTACTGAGCTCACAAGAGACGCCGTCTATTTTATACACTGGGTCTGCACACGACATAGCTGACGTGGCAGTTAGACAAGCTATTCTCACGCCGCCCGCCTGCTTCCCTACACACCGATGACTCATACTTAATGACTTTTGCATATGGCGTTGATGACGTAGGGGCTTCTCGGACATCCACGTTCTTTACCATAAGGGGGTATGTGGTTTGTGATATTCTTGTAGGGACACGATTTGTTTATGGGTGAGTGTATCTGTACTGGTTGTGGTACCAGTAGTAATGGTATGGGTGTGTTTTTGTGTGCTTGTAGGTCTGTATGTACAAGTGTATCAAGTGTGTATGTGTGTACTTGTGATGACAGTAGTAATGTTATGGGTTGTCTTTGAGTTTGTAGTAGGTGTGTATTTGTGTAATTGCTTATGGGTGTGTACTTGTGTGTTCTTGTGATGACAGTAGTAATGGTATGGGTGTGTGTCTTTGAGTTTGTATGTGTATTTGTGTAATTGATTATGGGTGAGTACTTGTGTATAGTTGTGATGACAGTAGTAATGGTTTGGGTGTGTCTTTGAGTTTGTAGTAGGTGTGTATTTGTGTAATTGATTATGGGTGAGTACTTGTGTATGAAGAAGCAAAATGACATCCACAGGGGACTCAACACCAGAAATATCATCTAGAATCGCACTGGCATCTAGTGCCTTCAATAAACTGTCAAACATCTGGAAGTCAAAGACACTCAGCAAACACACAAAACTTAAAATCTTCAACTCTTGTGTGATTCCAGTGTTAACGTATGGATGTGAAAGTTGGAAATCAACGGTAGCTTTAGATAAAAAATTAGACAATTTTGAGAACAAATGTCTTAGAAGACTTCTAAACATCCACTGGACAGACTTCAGAACCAATTCGCAAATAAGACAAGAGACTAAGCAAGATACAGTATCCAATTTCATAAGAAGACGCCGTTGGAACTACATCGGCCATGTACTCAGAATGGACAAGACAAGACTCCCCTACCAAGCCCTCATATGGTCACCGGTAGGGAAAAGAAAACGGGGAAGACCAAGAGAGACCCTGCGTAGAACCATCATTAGAGAAGGCTCATTCAATGGCCAAGTAAATATCCAAGATCTACAACAGATAGCAGCGAACTGCCAGGCATGGAGAGACAGGACTTCTGCCCTATGCGCCGCCTTAGGCTCAAGAGGAAAGACTAACTAGACTAACTAACTTGTGTATAGTTGTGATGACAGTAGTAATGGTTTGGGTGTGTCTTTGTTTTTTGTGTGCTTGTAGGTCTGTATGTACAAGTGTATCAAGTGTGTATGGGTGTGTCTGTACTCGAGTGGTTGACTTTGTGCTTGTATGTGTGTACACGTGTCTGTATGTGTGTATAGTTGTGATGACAGTAGTAATGGTATGGTTTGTCTGTACTTCTGTATCTGTATGTGTGTATGTTTGGTTGTCTTTGTATTTGTGTGTATCAAGTGTGTACTTGGGTGTCTTTGTGGTTGTATGACCCTCTTTGTATAATTTTTACACACCCCACAAAAAAAGAGACTTGTATCTCTAATAACGCACCAGCTAATATTCTTATCGCTAATATTGGTAGTACTATTATCACTACTAGTGATTCCTCCTCACTTTACCCACCACCATTGCACTATACGTACTTTCCTTTACAATTTCCTTACTTGACTACTTGACCACTAATTGACCACCACTTGACCACTACTTGACCACTAATTTACCACCCTTTAAGCATCACCATATCGTTACAATCACTTTCCCCCTAAAATTTCCCTAAAATTTTCCTTGCTTGACCACTGCTTGACCACTGGTTGACCACTAATTTACCACCCTTTAAGCATCACCATATCGTTACAATCACTTTTCCCCTAAAATTTTCCTAAAATTTTCCTTGCTTGACCACTAATTTACCACCTTTAAGCATCACCATATCGTTACAATCACTTTTCCCCTAAAATTTCTTTACTTGACCACTTGACCACTGGTTGACCACTGCTTGACCACTAATTTACCACTCTTTAATCATCACCATATCATTACAATCACTTTTCCCTAAAATTTCCTTACTTGACTACTTGACCATTGCTTGACCACTGGTTGACCAGTGTGTAACTGCGAACACCTCTTATTACATTTATGACCACCCCTATATCACTCCTACTTGATCACTAATACCCATTACCATCAAATGACACCCATTATAACTTTATAAGATTTCCTTTGTAATCGGTGAATATACCACCCTTTACTTTCACTACTATCACACTGTTCAGATGATAGTAACCATCTCTTACTTCGTCGAGTATAACCACGACCCATCACACCCTTGACAGTTTATACATTACTCACCACGCCTAGTGAACAGATACATTATGAGATGTCTACGCCACCACCATATATCCAACCCATGAGTAGAAACCACGACCCATCACACCCTTGGCAGTTTATACATCACTACACCACGCATACTAATATACCCTACGTAACCAAAATAACTTTCCCCTTCACACCCTCTCTTTCCAGTACTTTTACAGAACCAACTAAAAATACTTTTACCTTAATTACTTTCACAGATTTTCGTTCAGACCAGGCAGGCGGGAAAAAAAAAATAGACCCGTTCCCACACGCCGCCAAAAAAAAAAGTTCACCCGGTTCCCACCAAAAATTTTCCCCTCAGTCCCCCATTACCAGCCATCAGCCGTCAGCCGCCAAAAATATACGTGTGTAAGTCGCATCCTTTACTACTTGCGTCCATACAACAAGAGATGACTATTGAAGAAGGTTGGCTACTAAAGGCGTTAGAACAAAGAAAATAGAAATATTTTGGTCACTTGAAACGTCATGAAAGTTTGGGGAGAACAATAATGGAGGGGCACAGGCCCGGGAAGAGAAGGAGAGGAAGACCAAAGAGAAAATGAGTGCAGGATGTGGCAGATGATCTCCAGATGAGTGTATTGGACGCGGGACATCTTGCTTACGACCGAGAAGTTTTCCGGACGGTTGTTATTGGAGTGAAGTTCTACAAAGAACATGCTACTGAATGAAAGAATGAGTGAATAATGAATGAATAAATGAATGAATGGTGCCCTTAGCTCATCCTCTTTCATCTATCTATTAGTTTATCTTTTACTTTATTATCTTGTCTTTTCTTACCTGGTAAAATATGTCATTGTATATTGCACTTTTGTATCGTTCTCTCTCTCTCTCTCTCTCTCTCTCTCTCTCTCTCTCTCTCTCTCTCTCTCTCTCTCTCTCTCTCTCTCTCTCTCTCTCTCTCTCTCTCTCTCTCTCTCTCTCTCTCTCTCTCGCTCTTAATGCTAAAACATTTAATCTCATCTTATATAACAAAATATCGTATCTCATTTTGTCTTTTCGTAACTTGTCTTAACGAATGTCATCTTCTCACGTCTTGTCTAATTTCCAACGATTCACTTTCTCATATCGTATCTTTTAGAATGGTATTTGTCCCACCGCCTGTAATCTTGTCCTATTTGTGTAATCCTGTTTTATGTGTGTAATATTCTCGTATTTGAGTAATCTCACACTTCTCCCCAAACCGACGCTATACACCAACGCATGTCACACTTCCCAAACAGACTCTATACACCAACAAATGTCACACTTCCTAAACTGATTCCCTCACCATATCCTCCACTCACATACGGGTTCTCAGTCTGTTCCACCACTTTTCCACCTGGTCCCACAAGCGCCCGACCACCTCTCCCTTTTCCATAGGTAATCTACCACCAATAGGTGCATTCCCTGCCATCTTATCAGCCTGTTCGTTCCCACGCACTCCCGCATGACCAGGGCAGAAAATCCATACACTTCTCACAATCTGTGACCTCTGAAGCGAGGCAAGCCATTCTATACGAAACATTCCTTTCTCCACCTTACTAAGTGTCGCGAGATTGCCATGAGTTAAACAGATAAATATTCCCGACGTTTGCTTGGCGTGTATTTTCAGCACCATTATTTTACTAACTGGAAAAACACCGCGGATGTCAAAATCTCAGGACAATATTTGTAGCTGCACGTGTACATCTATAACGGATTTGGAACGGTCGGTGTTGATGGTGACAGGTCCTGGCATCGCCTTGATTAGTTTGTCTACATTTGAATGTAAATGGAAGCAGTGGGGTCAGCCCATCTACACATTTGGTGTTGAGTGAGAAGGAAGGGATACACCGAGTTGGCAGTTCATTACCAGTTAGAATCACATATATTGTCACCACGGAACAGAAGATTGACAAGTTTGTCAACATTTGAATGCAGATGGAAGCCGTGAGATCACAATGGCAGATGTAAAACGGAAGTACTTAGTAGGGAGAAAACAGTACATATGTCAATTCTTGGTTTCCGGAACATGAAGAGTTTGACGGGGTTATTTGCAACTGTTTGTTGGAAGTCGTCATAAAATTCGCTGGCTTGTTTTGAGAATCTTAACAATTACTGACAACTTTGACAGGATTTAAGCCCGGAAAAATAGATCCTTGCAAATGGTTGATATGTCCAAATAACACCTGTGTGGGGGAGAAGAGGATAAAGTCACGTGGACAACTTTGGTAGTTTGCCATATAAACTCTAGTTGTGACCAGCTAGGGAGGACTTGAAATTATGCTTTAGTCAGAGTGCCAGGGCACGGCAGCGCCTAGTGGAAATAATATCTACCGTGTGTTAATTAGTGACTTAATTTTACACGTGCCTATAATGGCAGATGTAGATATGATTGATAGGACTGCAGTGGTGCCATTTAAGGTATAACCTATTATAATATATTCGTTATAAGTACTTTAGGCAGTAGCCTTGTTAAACTATAGTGTGATGATTAGCACTGTTAGTGGAAACTAGCTAGAGTAGGGAAGTGATACTTGACTCTGTTAGCTAGAATAGATTAGTGAAGTGTTGATAAGCTTTACTGGTTGAGAATTGAGTAATGAGGGATAATTGGGATTTCCCGTAGGTGTCCCTTGTGGGAGGGGTTCCACATTCTGTTTGCTGATTTTTTCTTTGTCATAACCTGATTCGATTCTAGGTGGGTAGCTAATCTGCTCTATGACTAAGTCTAGTTAGCTAACGATCATTAGGCAAGGTGATAGGCTTACACTCAGCCGAAAGAATCATGAACTAGTACTATCACCAGGTGTGTTGTTTCTATCCTAGGTTCCCTACCAGATCCAAGGAAGCTCAATAAAGTTTTGGGAAGGAAGAAAATCCCAGTCTGAAGAACACCAGTTCGGCAATCAATAAAGATTGCTTACAGACGTGACTAAAAGCTAGAGGGAGGTTGATTCACCCAACATAGTGAAGATTACAGTTGCACCATACAGCATTAAACAGTGGTAACGAACCGAGAACCGGTTAAGAGTAACTAGTGTTAGTACAGTAACAATTAACATTAGTAATTAGCACTTGCGGACGGAATGGTTCGATGTGCAACGAGGATGATCTGTCGACTAACACTTAACTTTACTAACTGTGTAAACACTAGAAAAGAACTTGTGCAGTTGGTTAGAGAACATTAGGAACGGACATTGTGTAGAGTGAATCCGGTCCATAAGTAACTGTTCATACCACCGGTGTCTATTTCTCATGTTCATGAAATGGGATTACCAGAGGTCTACAGAAGCAAAGCAGTATCCGGCAGGATGGTTCCGGCAACGGGTGAGACGTACTTGTTCTGACGTAACGTGCTGTGGTCTATCTTTGCTGTGATCTGCGGACTGAGCTGATGTCTGAGAGACAGATTCTCTACACTTTATAGAACACGTCACACATTTTCTTCGCATACACGTCTCATACACGTTACACTTTTATTTTAATAAATTAATCTTTATTAATTTCTAGAAGTAAGAGTTGTTGAGTATGTTGCGTTGGGGAAGTATGAGAAGGGGGCATAGTACGACAGTGTGAGAGTGATAGGAAAAGGTGTCCATAGGCTGATGGAGTGTGTTGGACGGAAGCTGGTGGATTCTCCAGAATATTGAGGGGGGAAAAAAAAAAGTAATATTATAATGTGGGTGTCGGATCTCCTCACTCCAGGGACGACACTTTAAAGGAGGACACGACATTACTGGGGGCTCGTAAACGTGATATTTGGACAGTGGGATCTCTCGTAAACGGGATATTTGGACAGTGGGATCTATCGTAAACGTGATCTTTGGACAGCGAGATCTCCCGTAAACGGAATCCTTGGACAGCGAGATCTCCTGCAAGCAGGAACGTTTGACAGGGGGATCTTCTGACAACGGGGTTTTTTGACACGGGATCCTTAGTTATAAAAGGGAGATATCATTTTGGAGAATCCAGCTAGAGTGAATGTGGATAGGGGTTAGGATTAATATCTTACCTGTTCACACTTCACACGTCTGCATAGGTCTGTGGTCCTGATTCTACTCTTGTCACTGAGTGAATGTACTGTGTGTGGTAGTATCTAGATTATAGTACTTGTTTATATATCGGTATAGTAATTTGCAGTTATATTGTACTAGACCTGCTAGCTTACCTCTCTGTATAATGGCCACCCCTAAACTTAGCACGTTAGAATTAAAGGCAAGGGGGGAAGAAATGGGATTGGCTGGGTCTTCTCTAACGGATTACATACAGGAAGTGGAGAGAGAGTATCGTCAAGCGGAAAGGGATGATCGAAAGGCCGAGCTGGAATTGAGAAGGATGGAGTTGGAACAAGCAGCTAAGAAATTGGAAGCTGAGCAAGCAGCTAGGAAATTTGAAGCTGAGCAAGCAGCTAGGAAATTAGAAGCTGAACAGGAAGCACAGAAAAGGGAGCACGAGTACCGGATGAGGGAACTCGAGTTGAAGAGTCAATCTAATGGAGAAACTGAGGGAGCAGTTGGAGGTTCCTCCATCCCAGGATCAACACCAGTAGGTGGACATGGGTACCATGCTATGAAGTTTCCTTTAGCGGTCTACGAGGAGGACAAAGAGAAGATTGACCAATACCTTCAACGCTTCGAGGCTATGTCAGTTGCTATGGGTCTGGAGCGTAACAAATGGAATCTTAAGCTATCCCAGGGATTACGCGGGACAGGATACGAGGTTTATACTCGCCTGCCACCAGGACATGAGAACAATTATGATGAATTAAAGACGGCTCTGCTGAAACGATTCGAGGTTACATCGCATACCTACCGGAAAAAATTTCGAGCAGCGAAACGAGAACCGGGAGAGTTGTTTGCCGCCTACAGTTTGCGTCTTAAATCTTATCTCCATAAGTGGATGGATTTGGCTGGGTTCGCACATGACTATGAGAGTCTGGAAGAGCTCATGGTGGTCGACCAGCTGAAGAAGCAAATGTCTAAACCTCTCAGGACGTTCCTGGGAGAACAAGGAGCGGAACGTATTGACCTCGTGAATAAATTAGCAGAACGGTTCGTCGAGGTACATGGGGAGGCAGGGGAAAACCTTTCCACCAACACCAAAAGTCAAGAGAAACATGACAAGAAGAAAGCCAAAAACTCAGGAACCAAAAAGTGGGAACCTTATGTGCAAAAATCAGAGGATAATTCAGAGAAGAAGAAGGAGGGAAGCAAGAGCACTTCAAGCTCTACACCTAAACGACCGTGGTCGGAGAAGTGGTGTTCAATTTGTAAGTCACCCTCTCACAATACGAGGGACTGCAAATCGAAGGCTAAGAACCCTCACTTTGCAGCATGTCAAGTGACTTCCAAGGAGGTTGTCACGGAAAATGCCAAGGTCAACAAGGAAGCTCGCCACCAGGAGAGCTCATTCAAGTCCGACAATAGAAAATCTAGGACAGGGAAAGGGTGCAACCAATGTCAGTCGAATACGCACAATGCTATTGACTGCAGGGAAAAGTCAGGAGACACTCAATTCGTCGTGTGCTCAGGGAAACCTAAGGTGGAGCCCACCGAACAGGTCGAGACCGAGGAAGAGACTCCAGACCAGGAAAAACCACCTGTAGTGGAATTGGTAGAGGTTAACGGTCGTCAAGTGGAGTGTTTATACGACACAGGACTGGACGGGGAGGCCGTGATTTCTGCGGATCTAGTACATCCAGAACAATTCACAGGTGAAACATTGGATATACAGCCTGCACAGAAGAGTGCTGTAACCATGAAGTTGCCCATTGCTAATGTGGAGATTCGGTCAAGGTACGTCACCGGCACCATCAAGGCCGCTGTATTGACCGATCCCATTTTTCCAGTCATCCTAGGTTGCCGGTATGTCTTTCTGGGAATGCCCAGGGAGCCTATTCATATGGGAGCAATGCAGACTCGCTCTCAGGCGAAAACGGAAGAGGCAGACGCAATTGTGACCAACCCAATGCCGGGGGAGCTACGAACTGCCCAGAGTGAGGATGATACTTTACGTCCTTGCTACAAAAAGCTGCAGAAAAGTGCTGATCCACCAGGACGGGGGCAGTACTACATGAAGAATAGGATACTCTACAGGAGAGCAGGAAGGGGAGACAACCTATACGGTCAGTTGGTCGTCCCAAAAGCTCATCGGTCCCAGATTCTTCATATGGGGCATACCATCTCCTGTAGTGGACACATGGGTATTGCCGCCACCATGCAGCGGATTTCCTGCCACTACTATTGGCCGGGAATGACAGATGATGTGCGTCGGTATGTGAAGTCATGCCTTGAGTGCCAGAGGGTGGCACCGAAACACTGGACAGCACCGGTGATGTTGGGTGAGATGCCCATCATGAACTCTCCTTTCGAGAGGGTAGCCATCGATATCGTGGGTCCACTTCCCAGGACTAGGAAGAGGAACATGTATATACTCACAATGGTGGATTGCTGTACAATGTGGGGTGAGGCTATACCGTTGACCACGATTGACTCGAAAAGAGTGGCGGACGCACTGATGGAGGCCTTTACCAGATTAGGCTTTCCGGATCAAATTCTGACGGACAATGGATCTCAGTTTTGTGGAAAACTCATGGAGGAGGTATTTAGGGTGTTTCACTCTAACCACATACATACCAGCCCTTACCACCCCCAAGCCAATGGACAAGTGGAGCGTTTCAACGGCACGTTGATGACAATGCTCAGGAAATTAGCGCAGGAAAAACCTGATAGGTGGGATGAATATATCCCAGCAGCACTTTTTGCCTATCGGGAAGTTCCTCATGGCTCAACAGGACTACCACCCGCTACGTTGCTGTTTGGTCGTCCAATCAAAGGACCGTTGGAAGCCATGTTGAGGAGTTGGACTGAAGAGGGGACGTCAGAAGAAGTGATCTCATCCTACAAATACGTGGAGGAACTGAAAGAAAAACTCCACAAGGGATGGACTCTGGCAAATCAAAACTTGAAAAAGGCCAGGAAAAGACATGCGGCTTACTACAACCGTAGGTCTAAAGAAAGATCTCTAGAGGTAGGAGATAAAGTCTTGTTGTTACTCCCAACGGGAAACAACAAACTGGAGATAGGTTGGCAAGGCCCATTTCCCGTGGAAAGGGTGATATCCAGAACCAACTATCAGATCCGGATCCGGGGAAAGTCGAAGATTTTCCATATCAATCTCTTGCGGAAATACGAAGAGAGACCCGGAGACAAGGCAGCTCACCTCATGGCAATGGCTGTTGCAGTGGAGACAGAAGTGGGAACCAGCGAGGGCAGGGAATATCCCTTGGAACACCAGGAAACCTATAGGGATGTGCAAGTGAACCCTGATCTGACCTCCCAGGAGAGGGAAAGGATAACCCAGGTTCTCAAGTCTCATAAGGAGATACTGACTGATAAACCAGGACGAACGAGGTTGGTGGAGTTCGAGATGACTTTGACCACACAGGAGCCTGTTCGCCAAAAGGTTTACCCAGTGCCATTCTCTAAAGAAAAGGCCCTGGAGGAGGAAATAAAAAAACTGCTGGAGGATGACGTGATTGCACCATCCACATCCCCATACAATGCGGGGGTAGTTTTGTTACGCAAACCAAGTGGAGAACACAGGTTGTGTATAGATTACCGACTGCTGAACAGTCATACACAGTTTCAGGTGGAACCTTTGCCGAATCCAACTCAGTTATTCGCTAGGCTCCATAAGGCTCGGTACTTTTCAAAGGTGGATCTGAGTCGGGGGTACTATCAGATACCAGTCCAACCGGAGATTCGACCACTGTTAGCTTTCAGTACACCCAGTGGACACTACGAATTCAAGGTCATGCCCTTTGGACTCAGCAATGCACCTAGTGTGTTTACACGCATGATGAGGACTTTACTAGATCCGTTACAGGATCCGTCCATCATCTCATTCATGGATGATATTCTGATTTCCAGTGACAGCCTGGATGACCACTTACAATCCTTGGAGAGAGTGTTTAATAGGCTCAAGGAAGCAGGGCTTACTGCTCGTCCAACCAAGTGCATGATTGGTTACCAAACTCTGGAATTTCTAGGTCACACCATCACTCCAGGACACATTGTTCCAGAAGAGAAGAACCTGGAGAAAATCAGTAATGCACCAAGGCCAAAAACGAAGAAGGATGTGCGATCTTTTCTCTCGTTGTGTGGGTTCTACCACAAATTTATCCCACATTTCACTGAACTGGGAGCTCCGTTGACGGAAACCTTGAAAAAGGGATTACCGGATCAAATCATTTGGACACCAGAATGTGAGAATGCCTATAGTCAGTTAAAGGAGGCCTTGGTCAGCAAACCTGTATTACAGCTCCCTGACCTTTCCAAATAATTTGTGTTGAGAACAGATGCGAGTGCGATTGGAATTGGAGCCGCTTTGTTACAGGAAGGAAAAGACGATGCTTCGGTTTTGAAACCTGTAGCATACGCAAGTAAGAAACTTCTACCGGCGGAGAGGAATTATTCAACCGTCGAGAGAGAATGCTTGTCCCTCGTATGGGCAGTGCAAAAATTTCAGCCATATTTGTATGGAGTTAAGTTTCGGGTCCAGTCAGATCATCAGCCCCTGATGTTCCTGGCTACTTCTCAGAAGCTCAACGCACGTTTGATGCGGTGGTCGTTGTTACTTCAACCGTATAATTTCACAGTAGAGTACATTCCTGGGAAGGAAAATGTTGGAGCGGATTTCTTGTCAAGACACCCAGCTCCTGAAGAAGAGGAATGAATTATCTGGATTTAACTCATGGTGGAGGAGAGTGAGATGGACTACTCTCTTAAGAGGGGGCCTATGTCGCGAGATTGCCATGAGTTAAACAGATAAATATTCCCGACGTTTGCTTGGCGTGTATTTTCAGCACCATTATTTTACTAACTGGAAAAACACCGCGGATGTCAAAATCTCAGGACAATATTTGTAGCTGCACGTGTACATCTATAACGGATTTGGAACGGTCGGTGTTGATGGTGACAGGTCCTGGCATCGCCTTGATTAGTTTGTCTACATTTGAATGTAAATGGAAGCAGTGGGGTCAGCCCATCTACACATTTGGTGTTGAGTGAGAAGGAAGGGATACACCGAGTTGGCAGTTCATTACCAGTTAGAATCACATATATTGTCACCACGGAACAGAAGATTGACAAGTTTGTCAACATTTGAATGCAGATGGAAGCCGTGAGATCACAATGGCAGATGTAAAACGGAAGTACTTAGTAGGGAGAAAACAGTACATATGTCAATTCTTGGTTTCCGGAACATGAAGAGTTTGACGGGGTTATTTGCAACTGTTTGTTGGAAGTCGTCATAAAATTCGCTGGCTTGTTTTGAGAATCTTAACAATTACTGACAACTTTGACAGGATTTAAGCCCGGAAAAATAGATCCTTGCAAATGGTTGATATGTCCAAATAACACCTGTGTGGGGGAGAAGAGGATAAAGTCACGTGGACAACTTTGGTAGTTTGCCATATAAACTCTAGTTGTGACCAGCTAGGGAGGACTTGAAATTATGCTTTAGTCAGAGTGCCAGGGCACGGCAGCGCCTAGTGGAAATAATATCTACCGTGTGTTAATTAGTGACTTAATTTTACACGTGCCTATAATGGCAGATGTAGATATGATTGATAGGACTGCAGTGGTGCCATTTAAGGTATAACCTATTATAATATATTCGTTATAAGTACTTTAGGCAGTAGCCTTGTTAAACTATAGTGTGATGATTAGCACTGTTAGTGGAAACTAGCTAGAGTAGGGAAGTGATACTTGACTCTGTTAGCTAGAATAGATTAGTAAAGTGTTGATAAGCTTTACTGGTTGAGAATTGAGTAATGAGGGATAATTGGGATTTCCCGTAGGTGTCCCTTGTGGGAGGGGTTCCACATTCTGTTTGCTGATTTTTTCTTTGTCATAACCTGATTCGATTCTAGGTGGGTAGCTAATCTGCTCTATGACTAAGTCTAGTTAGCTAACGATCATTAGGCAAGGTGATAGGCTTACACTCAGCCGAAAGAATCATGAACTAGTACTATCACCAGGTGTGTTGTTTCTATCCTAGGTTCCCTACCAGATCCAAGGAAGCTCAATAAAGTTTTGGGAAGGAAGAAAATCCCAGTCTGAAGAACACCAGTTCGGCAATCAATAAAGATTGCTTACAGACGTGACTAAAAGCTAGAGGGAGGTTGATTCACCCAACATAGTGAAGATTACAGTTGCACCATACAGCATTAAACAGTGGTAACGAACCGAGAACCGGTTAAGAGTAACTAGTGTTAGTACAGTAACAATTAACATTAGTAATTAGCACTTGCGGACGGAATGGTTCGATGTGCAACGAGGATGATCTGTCGACTAACACTTAACTTTACTAACTGTGTAAACACTAGAAAAGAACTTGTGCAGTTGGTTAGAGAACATTAGGAACGGACATTGTGTAGAGTGAATCCGGTCCATAAGTAACTGTTCATACCACCGGTGTCTATTTCTCATGTTCATGAAATGGGATTACCAGAGGTCTACAGAAGCAAAGCAGTATCCGGCAGGATGGTTCCGGCAACGGGTGAGACGTACTTGTTCTGACGTAACGTGCTGTGGTCTATCTTTGCTGTGATCTGCGGACTGAGCTGATGTCTGAGAGACAGATTCTCTACACTTTATAGAACACGTCACACATTTTCTTCGCATACACGTCTCATACACGTTACACTTTTATTTTAATAAATTAATCTTTATTAATTTCTAGAAGTAAGAGTTGTTGAGTATGTTGCGTTGGGGAAGTATGAGAAGGGGGCATAGTACGACAGTGTGAGAGTGATAGGAAAAGGTGTCCATAGGCTGATGGAGTGTGTTGGACGGAAGCTGGTGGATTCTCCAGAATATTGAGGGGGAAAAAAAAAAGTAATATTATAATGTGGGTGTCGGATCTCCTCACTCCAGGGACGACACTTTAAAGGAGGACACGACACTAAGCATATCCTGAGTCCTCAATGAATACAATGTGTGATGCAGTGGTCTTGTCTAACCAACGAAATACCGCTGTTACTGTTTCCACCTCATTTCTCATGCTGGAGGTCGTAGTCTCATATGCTAGACTCTCCTTTTTTAAGCATCGTCCATTAGCCTTCGCAATAAAACCCCATCCAGTACATCGGTTTCTCAAAACCGATCCACCGCAGTAGATCACTATATCCCATTGATGTGTGTTGACCCGGATCAGTTGTTGCACCTCAAACTCTGTGCGGATTAGGGTTAGGGTCCACTATGCAGGAAGTCAAAGAAAATTAATAAACCAACACAAAACTGGTGTCGTTAGCCGCTACACACTGCGGGATTTGCTGAGGAGATCCGAGTATCTATGGACTGAATGGTTCGATGTGCAATGAGGATGATCTGTCGACTAACTAACCAACAAACCAACCAACCAACTAACCAACAAACTAACTAACTAACTAACTAGCCTAACTAACTAACTAACTAACTAACACTGTGCGAACTGCTGCCCTCTCTCTGCACTCACGACCCAGTGTTACTATTACCTTGTGCCAGAACATGTCTTCCGGTACTTTTACCCATTCTTTTTCACTTCCCAAGCTGACTCTATACACCAACACATGTCACACTTCCCAAGCTGACTCTATACACCAACACATGTCACACTTCCCAAGCTGACTGACTGACTCTGTACCTCAGCCCCAAGTCATGCAAAGACAACTTGTCACAAACATCAGAAACAGGCAATGATCACTTTGACCATGTCATAAGAAGAGGAAAATTGGAAAATGTTGTTATAACTGGAAGGATTTTGTAGAGGAAGATGTGGAGAGGAGATTCTTGACATGACAGTCTTGTATCGTGGCACGGAAAGGTGTCAACACGCGATGTGATACATGTCGTTGGGGATCGCTAGATGGCGAGGCATGATCACCCGCGCCAGTCGGCAAGGCACCTATTGATGATGTTAGAACTGACTGACGCATACATCAGCACCCCTAAGTGGGTGTATTAATTATTACAACACTGCGTCTTCAAAATCCCCACCCTCTTTTTCCTGCAGTTGTCCTTGTGCAGTCTTAGACACTTGATTACATGCAACAGTATGGCTGTTACAAGGCGATATGCCTGGTGTCAGAAGGTTGAGGCTGATTAAAGAAAACAGGTTACTAAATAGGATTTCCCGTAAAAGGAATGCCAGCTAAATCGCACCAAATGGTCACCACCCTGACGTAAAGAAAACTGAGAAATACGTAGGGTTAGTTAGTTAGTTAGTTAGTCGCAGTTCCAACTTCACAGCAACGGGTTGTCACCAGTATGCTCCGTTCCTGTGCCAGTGAATATCACACAAAACGCTCCCCACTGCCCAAGGTGAAAAGTGGAAAAGACAGGAGTCTCGACAAACAACAGTCCGCACAGATGCACTGTGCATAATGCCGCCGCCAGAATGTCAACACAATAGTCCCCCACGAAACCCAGAGTTCATCTCTGATGGAATCAGCAGTCATTTTCCTATCTGTATGTTTCCTAAATGTTCACCCACACAGTCCACGAAATACGTAGGGTGGTAACTGGTAACCGTAACAAGCGGGGCAGTTACGTTCTGAATGCCATCAGAGAACCATTGAATTTTTATTGTTGGATTCCACCTGAGAAGTTAGTTAAGTGTCATCAAAAGGAAAGAAGAGTATCCATCTGTTTCAAGATGTTATACGAGAAGAAGACAGGAAATATGGTTCCGAAAATTGATTTGAAACGTAAAATGAAGTAATTGGCCAACAGGGCAATTTGTTTTGGAATTTTGAATTATGTAAAAATGATGGACTGAGGGGGGACTTTGGACAACCCGAAAGTAAACATGAATGTTGTATTTTCTCTTCTTTTTGCTACAACTTGAGGCGCAATTCTGCGTATTTTTGTATCGCCAAAATCACAAAAACATCTCCCGGGAAGAAATAAAATACAGGTAGGCCCCAGTTAACGTCGGGGTTACGTTCTTGGAAAACGCGACGTTAAGTGAAATGACGTATAGCAAAACACTATTTCCCATAGAATTAAATGAAATACAGTGTATTGTGTTCCACGGTAATGTTTATTTTGATGGTTGTTGACATTTATTGGCTAAATAGAGGTGGGATGGAAGGAGAGTGGTAGAGTTATTGGGACGTAGAGGCATTAAATTCTGCCTCTTCATCTGAGTATGAAACTGTAACCTCTTCCTGCCTCTTTTCCTGGCTCTTCTCTGCTTGGACAAAAAAATGAGTTCAATGTCTGCTGCACTGTAACCACCCTCCTCAGTATCAGCACTCGCCGCTTCACCTGTTGTCTGAATGTTGTGCAGGTGTCAACGCTTCTTAGAGAGCTCAAACCAACCACGACTTGCTCCAAAACTATCATCGGCACTACTAGTACTGCTCTCACCTGCTTTCTTAGCTATATCTTCACAGAGAGACTTTGCTTTCTCTTGGATAACCATCTTGCTCACAGGCATATTCCGTTGGTTTTGGTCTTCAATCCAGACGGCCAATTGTGCTTCCATGTTCTCCATAAGAATACTTCTGGTACAAGTGATCCTGGAAGCACTCAAAGTGGTTAAATTTTTAGCACCCTCTTTGATGTACCTGCATGAATTGTCCTTACCATGGTTGGAGGTAAACCATGGTCTTTACCGATATCAACAGCCCGATCGCCAGCCTCAAAACGACGTTGTGGCGAAACGTAGCTACGTAAAGTGAAGTTAGTCCCCTATGTGACAACGACGTTATAGCGAAACGACGTTATAGCGAAACGACGTATACCGAGGTGAAGTGAGGTATAGCGGGGCCTACCTGTACTTTAATAAAAGAAATGGAAAAACTCGACAACAGATCTTGATGTCTTGATGCAGGTTTATTGGATTTTGTGTTTCCTGTTTGAATTTCAATATTACCAAAATGTCGCGGCACACTAGGGAGTCATATATCATGGCAGGAAGCCTCACCCACTTACGATCCAAGCCGGCCTTGTAGAATTTCCTTGCACACCCTCGTTACAACAACTGGGCCACAGTTGGGTGGCGAAGTTGTGTCCTGTGACAAACAGACGAGACGGGGTTGATGTGTGTATCCAGAATATACTATTTACTATAAATAGGTTGTACCGTGTTTATTATAGTTATAACTTTCATTATGTTGCCAAGGGGTTGCTTTGTACAAGTTTTCTAGGGCGGAAGTAAAACTCGCCTCTTGTGTACACTTCTCAAGTTTGAAGGAATTGTATGGCACACAAGAATACAGGGCTAGATTTGTGTGTATACTTTGTTGCATGGCATGGCACTCACATTTTCTAGATAGTGTTTCATGGGAAAACAGAAAGGTTATTTATTTCGTTTCCTGTGTTGTTTTCATGTGAACTTTTTATGAAGCTGGAAATAAATAGGTATATTAAGTTGTATCATGTCGAAGTACACCTGTTCCTGCAGCGAGGCGCTGTCATCATTTCGAGGTGACAGGTTCGAATCCCGGTCGGAAACTATAGCTTTCTTTAGATAGTGTGTCCTTTAGTCTCTACTTCTGTGAGCGCCAGATAATACATGCGTCTATATATGAACTGTCTTAATTGCCTGGGGTAATTACTGTACCTTCCCCACCCTGGTCCCCGCTATATGACCGCTCTTCCCCGTACTAACCTTTTTCGTGTTTGCTCATTATGTCTTAATCTAGTCACTGTAATGTCACCTCCCTGGTTTATATATGGTTGTGTTTTCTTCTTCTTCTGGCTTGCTGATGAAGGTGTGTTGTAACACCGCCCTCCGTAATTTTATTCTGTAACTCTGCCCTAAACTTTTTATTTTGGTTCGCATATCCTTTACAGTACATCGCTGTCAACACCAGCACCTTTAAGCTGATTGTTGATTTCTTGGCAACATTACGCTCAGTAGTTTGCCATTGCTTTCTGAGCGACCGGCTCACACACCCGTTACCGATGCGGAGAGAACCGCTACCGGTTCTCGCGCACGTCACGTTACTCACGAGATTATACGGGATTACGGAGAAAGTCGTGTAACCCTTAGACCATGCCCTAAGCTACTGAACGTAAAACTTGCCAAGACATCAACAACAGCTGATAAATGCTGGTGTCGATTGCAATGTCATGTAAAGGATACGCGGGGGGAAAAACTCTGCCCTGCTTTTCGTGTTTGTTTGTTTTATATTGTTTTCAAATAATGTGAAATAAGTTCTTAGCCTCAAACAATAAACACTGGATGCAGTAGTCAATGTGAACATAAGGTTACTAGACGTATGACAGCCAGTAAGTGGCTTCCTCTTAGCTCCACTAATTTCATTCTTCAGCTCTTCCTTATACACAAACACTAACACTGAGCGTGACCTTGCACAATTGTACATCCGAGTCGAGGCTGTGACGCAAGTGGGTTTTCACAGGGTATGTTGACAGTCAGAAACTCTGTTAATACAAATAAAGAACTCGGAAATAAAACAAACTAGCGAATTTAAATATCTTCAGTCAATTTTCACTTCAGATAGGGGAATGAATAGAGAAATCAACAGACGTGCAAAGACAGATGAGGTACTGGGACAACTAGCGCCACTTCCGTCGCATAGAAAGATATATGTAAGTACTAAAGCAAATCTAATAAGAACTATTTTGGTCGACATTATGCTACCAATGTCAAACATTGATGCTTACTGAAATTGGCGCAAAATGACGCTTACTAATGAGCGCAAAATCATAACAACGGAGTTGAGCTTCCTTAGAAGAGGCTGTGGGAGTAACCGCGAGAGACAGAACTGGGAATGTAGAAATCAGAATACCTCTGGGTTTGAAACCAATGATGCACTTCATTAAAGAACAACAGATGAAATGGTTTGGCCACCTCACAAGAATGCCCTGGTACCATCTGCTGCAAAGAGCTACACTGAAGAAATATAATGGGTAATGAGCCAGGAGAAGACTTTGTAAAAGATGGAGTGATGGTATCAAGAACAACCTTAGATAAATGAATACCAATTTACAAAGAGCTTTAGAAAAATCACATAAAAGAGCCTTACATCTCCCCCAATACTTATTTATACACCATACCATGTTTTCCATGTTATACAAACACAAGGCGGTATAATAATAGTATAACATATTCTTCTTCTTCTTCTTCTTCTTCTTCTTCTTCTTCTTATTATTATTATTATTATTATTATTATTATTATTATTATTATTATTATTATTATTATTATTATTATTATTATTATTCACAGTCATTTATCACTACAAAGGACAAAACTAGATATTTAAGGACACACAAGACAAGAGAGAAATGGACAGTTATAGTAACACTTGGTTTACAGTTATCGCTTATGCCGTGTCTTCCTTTAAAGTGTCGTCCCTGGAGTGAGGGGAGTCAACACCCACATTATAATTTTTTTTTTCTATCAATATCCTGGAGAATCCACCAGCTTCCGTCCAACACACTCCTTCAGTTCATGGACACCTTTTCCTCTCTCTATCACTGTCGTACTATGCCCCCTCTCATTCTTCCCCACTCAACATATTCAACAACTCTTGCTTCCAAAAAATTAATACAGATTAATTTATTAAAAGAAAAGTGTAATGTACGTGAGACGTGTATGCGAAGATAATGTGTGATGTGTTCTATAATGTGTGTAGGATCGGACCCTCAGATAATAGCATAGTCAGTTCATCCTTGCAAGGACACACCACAGCACGTTAAGTCAGAACAAGTCCATCTCACCCAGTACTGTATCCCTCATGCCGGACACCGACTGTCATCTGTAGCTACCTGGTAATCCATCTTCCTGATCATCTGAAATAGATACTGTTTGTAATTACAGCTGATCATCGACCGATTGCACACTACACATTATAAGTTCCTATCGTTCCTAAAAACTGTACGAATCCTTTGTTGTGTGTACTTAGGTATCACTGTTATTGTTAATATACTTGATCCTAACTAATGTCTATAAAGTCTCAAGTATGATGTCTTTTGTAATATTTCACTGGAATCTATCACACCATGTGACTTACATTTTAATGTTCTCGTTCCTTTAACAATATTTGTATGATGTGTGACATATCAACAATCATCACCCATCCTAGGTGAACCTTAACACACAGGAATCGTTATATTGGTTGGCTCTTCTGAGCCATGTTATGGTTAACCCTCCTGATTATGAGTCCAGCGTAAACATAATACCATCTTTCTTCTCGGACGTTATTCATTTTCCGTAATAAACATTTGAGTGTCCAACTGGTGTTCTTTCTAATTGGAGTTGAGCTTGTTTCAAAACCAGTGTTGAGCTTCCTCGTAACTGGCAGGGAACCTGTGAGAGAAACAACACATCTGGTGATAGTACTAGTCACTGATCCTACCGGCTGGTTGTAAGCCTATTGCCTTGCTCTGTTATTTTATAGCTAACTAAACTCTGTCATAGAGCATATTAGCTCCTCACCTACGTCCGAATCAGGCTATGACAAGGAAAGACCCATAAACAGAGTACACAACTTCAGTGGGCAAACCACTGAAAGATCCCCCCCCCCCCCCATTTGACACTTTCCCCATCTCCCAACCCATCTTAAATCTCTCCAAATATCACCCCGCTATCCTATTCATCCTAGCAGAGCCAATAATCACTTCACTACTCTAACTAGTTTCAACCATGCTACTGCCTAAATTAATCAGGACTAATTATACAATATAAACTACCTTAGGCAACACCGCAGTTCGATCAAATCACATCTACATTTGCCATGACAGGCACGTGTAAAATTAAATTCACTTTATTCGCACACGGTAGACATATTTCCAATCCATAACTGCAGTGCCAAAGCACGTCCGCCTAAATCAACTGTTTGAGTTACACTGTCTCCCACAATCATGTTTTTTCAAACAGCCTTGAATTGTTCACGTGACGTTGTTGATGTCCTGCAGGTGTCCCAATGTTCCCAATAACAATCGCACACTTTCTGTCATGTGGTGACAAGCAAAGCCGCCATTTCGTTTGATGTCGGGAAATTCTAAATGACAAACGGGACTGTTTTATCTCCCGAGCTGGACACTTCTGCTTGAATCCGACCGGTTTTTACTGTATTGTTAATAAAAACAATTGGGGCCCTGCAAACATGCCGTTTAATCAGATTGCCTGTATTATCCTCAACTGGTTAATCCACGGTGATTTTCATGACAGCTTATATGGTCATGTTTGTAGCGGCCCCAGGTGTTTGTGTGTTTGCTATTTGACCTAGATTAAGTATTGTGATTGTATGGATATTCGACTGTGTGAGTAATTGTGTATTTGCATGTGTAAAAGTGTGCATGGGAAGGAGTGTGTATGTGTGCTTTGCTTCATATATAAAGGAAACTATATGGGAGAGAGAGAGAGAGAGAGAGAGAGAGAGAGAGAGAGAGAGAGAGAGAGAGAGAGAGAGAGAGAGAGCGAGAGAGAGAGATGGAGAGAGAGAGAGAGAGAACAAACTTTATTTTCAAAGGGTTAAGAATTTAGCACATAGGACCGTCTGACACTCTCTGAGAAAGAGAGAGAGAGTGAGAGAGAGAGAACAAACTTTATTTTCAAAGGGTTAAGAATTTGGCACATAGGACCGTCTGACACTCTCTGAGAGAAAGAGAGAGAGAGTGAGAGAGAGAGAGTGAGAGAGAGAGTGAGAGAAACTGAGAGAGAGAGAGAGAGTGAGAGAGAGAACGTGAGAGATAGTGTGAGAGAGAGAGTGAGAGAGAGAGTGAGAGAGAGAGTGAGAGAGAGAGAGAGAGAGAGAGAGAGAGAGCAAACTTTATTTTCAAAGGGTTAAGAATTTGGCACATAGGACCGTCTGACACTCTCTGAGAGAAAGAGAGAGAGAGAGTGAGAGAGAGAGAGTGGGAGAGAGAGAGAGAGTGAGAGAGAGAGTGAGAGAAACTGAGAGAGAGAGTAAGAGAGAGAGAGTGAGAGAGAGAAAGTGAGAGAGTGAGAGAGAGAGTGAGAGAGAGAGTGAGAGAGAGTTAGAGAGAGAGAGCAAACTTTATTTTCAAAGGGTTAAGAATTTGGCACATAGGACCGTCTGACACTCTCTGGGAGAGAGAGAGAGAGAGAGAGAGAGAGAGAGAGAGAGAGAGAGAGAGAGAGAGAGAGAGAGAGAGAGAGAGAGAGAGAACGAACTAACGAACGAACAAACTTTATTTTCAAAGGGTTAAGAATTTGGCACATAGGACCGCCTGACTCTCTCTGAGAGAGAGAGAGACAGACAGACAGACAGAACGAACAAACTTTATTTTCAAAGGGTTAAGAATTTGGCACGTAGGCCCGTCTTACACTCTCAGAGAGAGAAAGAGAGAGAGTGAGAGATAGTGAGAGAGAGTGAGAGAGAGAGTGAGAGAGAGAGCAAACTTTATTTTCAAAGGGTTAAGAATTTGGCACGTAGGCCCCTCTTACACTCTGAGAGAGAGAGAGAGAGAGAGAGAGAGAGAGAGAGAGAGAGAGAGAGAGAGAGAGAGAGAGAGAGAGAAAGAAAGAGAGAGAGAGAGGATGAGAGAGAGAACGAACAAACTTTATTTTCAAAGGGTTAAAAATTTGGCACGTAGGCCCGTCTTACACTCTCAGAGAGAGAAAGAGAGAGAGTGAGAGATAGTGAGAGAGAGTGAGAGAGAGAGTGAGAGAGAGAGCAAACTTTATTTTCAAAGGGTTAAGAATTTGGCACGTAGGCCCCTCTTACACTCTGAGAGAGAGAGAGAGAGAGAGAGAGAGAGAGAGAGAGAGAGAGAGAGAGAGAGAGAGAGAGAGAGAGTATGAAGTAAATTTTTGTTAGTGAGTTTGTGATTGTGAGTGAGTATATGTGTCTGCGAGGGAGTGTGTATTTGTGTGTTATTGGGTGGATGCATAACTGAGAGTTTGTGTAAATGATGTAAGTATGTATGTAGATATGTATATATGTGTGTATACATGTGTGCATCTCTGTCTGTCTGTCTGTCTGTCTGTCTCTCTCTGTGTGTGTGCGTGCGTGCGTGCGTGCGTGCGTGCCTATCTGTCTCATAATATGCTAATATTTATTGTTTATGTTCACAACATTCATTTCACGATGTTTTTTTTTTCCTGTGTGAAGGTAACAAAAACAATAGATAATCGATGAGAGAAAGATGAATGGATTGGGAGGGCCGAACGCAAGACGGGCTTATGTGCCCAGTTTATAACCCCTTGAAAATATAGTTCGTCTGTTCGTTCATTGTCATCATGTGCCACGGTATCATGATAGAAGAGTGCAGGTAGAAATATTCTATTTATAACTTGTCGCTTGACTTCTGTACAGATATGTCTTCTTGTGTAGTAAAGTGTTAGTTTCTTCCATGTCACATTTGACAAGTCCATTGTATCATGTTATGTCGAGTTAGCGCGTGAACAACAATCCTGACAAACTACATGCCAAAAGGCACTCTCGAGGCCAAATGTCATTATCGCAACAACTTTTATTTTCCGCAACAGTATCATATTTTATCCAGAAGTAAATATCATTATCTGTAATTTATTTCCACTTGTGTTTGCAATTTCCTGTTTATGGTATAGGATACCACACACGAATATTGTATAATTTTTCGACAGTTTTGTTAACACGAAGATTGTACAATTTCTCGGTAATGTTTGCTGCTTACGTTCGCTGGCTGTGAACTCTAGCGCAAAGTCCTGTATGTCGGATGAAGAAAACCTGTTGTCCAACATCAGTGTGATGTCATACAGGACCTGAGGTTTGCGTGAGTATCCGCTGTTCCATGTCTGGCTTATTTGTGTGCAGACTGGTGGTTCCTCGCCGTGCAGACAGACACTGTCCGACTTCGGAGGAATCAACGATCCTACTGACTTTAGCCAGGACCCCATAGGGCCTATTGCTCAGGACGCTCGGCGAGGACGCATCAATAGGTCTTGGCCAGTATAGAACCTGGCCCTGGTGCCTTAGAAACACCTCTGCGTCCCGAAAATTTTGTTAACAAAAGTTATTCTATAGCATTTCTCTTTTACTTTTAAATAAAGGGCATCAATGGCCCAAGGAAGAACAGGCTTCTCTGAAACAAGACGGCAATATGCAGACTAGAGGAACATGTAATTATTTAATTATAGTGTGTAACGAATCGGTAATAGGCAGACTAGTTAGTTGCATATCCTTTACAGGACGTCGCAGCCAACCCCAGAAAATATTGGTTGTTTGTGATTTCTTGGCAAGTTTACGTACAGTAGTTTGTCACTGATTTCTGAACGACTGACACGATTACGAATTTCGTTTGTAACCTCTTCGCCGAAGAGCCGGCATGCAGACTATGAGAACTTGTGTTTATACAGCGAGAAACGAGACAATTTACAGACTGTGGGTACATATTGTAATTATTCAGTGTGTTCTGAGACGGCAAAACGCAGACAACAGAACATGTAATTACACAGTCGCTTAAAAAAAGTCGCTTTAAAGTCGACAGGGTCGACTTCATTGCACCGGGTTTCATCCCACATGGCTCGGTCTTTTTCCGCAGCGCGGAAAGCGTCGCACCAAGCACGAACTCCGTAGCTCTAGCGACGACCCACAGGAGTCTCCGAAAAATTTCATTCGTGAACCGAAGGACGCGGCCCTGAATCGAACCTACAACCTTCGGAGCCTGAGTCAAACGGCTTGACCTAATTACACAGTGTATAACGAGACGGCAGTGTGCAGGCAAAAGGATCATTTCATTATATAGTTTGTAATGAGGCATCGCTGTTATCGCGACACTGTGAGCTGTGAGTTTCGTGTGGAGTGCTTTTGAATCTGCCCAAGTTTTTATTTTTGGAATGTGACTGCATGTTCGGAGCGATGACAGGTGGCTATGTCCCAGAGGTGACCAGTTTTTGCCTTATGCAGAAATGCGTGGCTGCTGGGCTTCTGGTGACTGCCACTGCCGTCGGTGATGAACTGTATGTTCGTGGACTGTGTAGGTGAACATCTAGGAAACATCCAGATAGGAAAATGACTGCCGATTCCATCAGAGATGATTGGGGTGTTTCGTGGGGGACTGGTGTGTTGACATTCTGGCGGCGGCATATGCACAGTGTATCGGTGCGGGCTGTTGTTGTCGAGACTCCTGTCTTTCCACTTTTCACATTGGGCAGTGGGGAGCGTTTGTGTGATATTCACTGGCACAGGAACGGAGCATAATGGGTACGACCCGTTGCTGTGAAGTTGGAACTGCGACTAACTAACTAACTAACTAACCTATGTCATTATTTGAGCAATGATATCGTTTTTACAATCTCTGTCATCGTTAGTTCAACATGACACCGCTCTTATCATCTCTGTCATCATTAGATCAACTTCCACCACTCTTAATCTCTGTCATCATTAGATCAGCTTCCATCGTTCTTATTGTGACGTAACTTCGAATCGTTTCAGCAGAGCCGTTTTCAACTCGTAATAATTGTTCTCATGTCCTGGTGGCAGGCGAGAATAAACCTCGTAACCGGTCCCGCGTAAACCCTGGGATAGCTTGAGATTCCATTTGTCACGCTGCAGACCCATAGCAACCGACATAGCTTCAAAGCGTTGAAGGTACTGGTCAATCTTCTCTTTGTCCTCCTCGTAGATCGCTAGAGGGAACTTCATAGCATGGTAGCTATGTCCACCTACTGGTGTTGAGCCAGGGAGAGAGGAACCTCCCACTGCTCCCTCAGTTTCCCCACTAGATTGCCTCTTAAGCTCGAGTTCCCGCATCCAGTACTCGTGCTCCCTTTTCTGAGCTTTTTGTTCAGCTTCCCGTTGCATAGCAGCTTGCTCAACATCAAGTTTCTTAGCAGCTTGCTCTGCTTCCTGTTTCTTAGCTGCCTGCTCAGCTTCAATTTCCAGCCTTCTCGTGGCTTGCTCTGCTTCCAATTTCTTAGCAGCTTGTTCTGCTTCCAATTTCTTAGCAGTTTGTTCTGCTTCCAGTTTCTTAGCAGCTTGTTCTAACTCCATCCTTCTCAATTCAAACTCAGCCTTTCGTCTCTTCCCTTTCTGCTTGACGATACTCCCTCTCCACCTCCTGTACGTAATCTGTTAGTGCATAACCCGACAATCCCATTTCTTCCCCCTTTGCCCTTAGTTCTGCCGTGGTCAGTTTAGGAGTGGCCATTTTTCAGAGAGGTAACTCAGCAGATAGAGTATAGATTATCTCTAAACAAATATATAGATAATGACCAAATACAATTAATCTATTTATTTTATAACACATCACACAACACAACACAATCACTCAGTGACAAGAGTAGAATCAGGACCACAGACCTATGCAGACGTGTGAAGTGTGAACAGGTAAGATAAGTCCTAACCCCTATCCACATTCACTCTAGCTGGATTCTCACTAATAGGATATCTCCATCCTCTAACTAAAGATCCCGTGTCAAAAGATCCCGTGTTAAAAGACCCCGCTTATGAAAGATCCCATTGTCTAAATATCCCTTGTACGAAAGATCCCGCTGTCCAAAGATCACGTTTACGAGCCCCCAATAAATGTGTGTGTAAAGAATGAATGTCATAGTAGTTATTTGTTCTTCTTTACCACTTTAGTGTCGTCCCTGGAGTGAGGGGAATCAACATCCACATTTGTTTTAATTCAATATCTCTATCCTGAAGATATCCAGCAGACTCCGTCCACAACACTCCCTCAATCTGAAGACACCTTCTTCTCACTCTTACTCACCCCTGGATCATGCCCCCCTCTCATTCTTCCCCAACATAACATACTTGACAACTCTAGCTTCAACAAATAAAAACAAGAAATTTATTAAAGCAAAGAGTATATGTAGGAGAAGTGTGTGTGTGTGTGTGTGTGTGTGTGTGTGTGTGTGTGTGTGTGTGTGTGTGTAAGGTGTAAGGTGTAGCATGTGTGACGTATATTCTAAATAGTATATAGAGTCAGATCAGTGTTCAGGAGTATAGTCATTCTCATCACTGTGCTGAAAACACGCTAGCACCATGTATTCCAGGCAAGCAACCTCACCAAGGTGATGCTCCTCCGGTCACGTGAAGACTTCCTCCATTGTCTCTTGAACCGCTAGGATGCTTGGACACCCATGACAAACACTGTCTAATGAGAGTCTTCAATCTGATTCCCACTATGAATTTCCTCTGTTACTTAACTGATTGTTAATCAGAAAAATTCTAACCCTATTGTCACTGTTACTGGGGAAATCTTAATGGATCTAGTGTCACTGGTTTTAAAGATTCCCCATATTAACACCACACTCTGAGTGTTCTAGGTATCAGTATAAATTTTGTATGAATGTTCCTGGTATCAGTAGTGTATATCTATAATGTTCTGACTGTTCAGTGATACAACTATCACTTGCTAAACATAAATCTCATCAGCATGTCCTGCTCAGCAGAAGCCAGGTTCCCGCAAACCAACTTGGGTATAAGCCCAATGTAGCGGCCTCTCAGCAACTTCTGTCTTCAAATTCTGAGCCATCATCTTCTAAAATGTGTTAGCTTCACTGTTGAAAATCATAGCACACATACGTGGACCTGTAAATGGAACCTGTAGAATAGAGAATACTATGGTGAGGGCAACTCAATCCTGGCCGGAATTAGGTGAGTGTAGGCCAATAGCAGCACTCAGATCTATAACAGAGATCCGATCTCTGTCATACGGCCAAATAACTCATCATATGATCTGAGACATGGCAACACCAGGAAAGAATAAAGGAACGGGTAGAAACCCAGCAGATGCCCTACTGGAAGATCCTACCATTTCACATTCCTCTCCTCCCTCCCAACCATCCTTAATCTCTCTAATTATTATTCCACTACATTGTCCTCAACTCCCTGAGTAAAATGATATATCACTCAAGCTAGTTGAAGCCACACAATAGGATACTAGTGCCGACGCTCCTATGATACTTTTTAGCACCGCACTTATAGAACATTCTATCACTAATCATAATACATTATATCACCACACCTATAATACATTATATCACCGCACCTATAATACATTATATCACCGCACAGTACTGTTCTCTATTCCTAATCATATTCTAAGTTAGATATGATTAATAGCCTACCATATGCCTATTCCGGTTGCTAATCGAAACTAGGCAATCACAGACTGGATCTATGTCCGCCGATAAATATCAACAATTTGACACCCTAGTTTCTTTCATTGAACACAACTCGGAAAACTGCACCGATCTTTCCCACTTCAGAAATCTTGATCGACTAACTCCACTTGTTTACCGCAACGCTTTTTATATTGGGCTGGAGTGACGTCACCAAAAAGTCTAGACGCTGATCCGTCCATAATCTGGTTTCCTCCTCCTGTTCTAGACTAACTGGAGTCAATCCGCCGTCAAATTTGCTTTCATTTGGGGAAATTCTTTGTCCCGTACATCAATAGTTCAGTATGTCTGTGAACCACAGAATTCCCCTCATCACAGAATCCATCCCGCGTCTGTCCAGACTTTCCGCCTAGCACTTCAAAGGCTAATACCGCCTTGGCAGACGTTTGGCGTTGTTATTCGTTTCTCGAACAACCCACATCATAAAGATTCGCCGACCAGGGGTAGACATTTTGACGCGACGTATCTTGTTTCTCAGTTAGAAATGCCGATCGTGTGTAGACAGTTTTAACGACGCATTTTTCTCAGTCTGTACAACATCAAAGTATTGGTTGTTTTTGCAGACTAATGTCGGGTCTTGTTTGTCATCGATCGCAACTAACAAGTTTATTTTCCGTGACACTTATCATCACTATCATCTTTAGATCAACTTCCATCGTCCATGTTATCTCCGTCATCGCTGCATATCTTTTACGGACGTTGCAGTCAACCCCAGCAGTCTTTGGCTGTTCGTGATTCCTGGGCATGTTTACGTTCAGTACTTTGCCATTGCTTTCCGAACGATCGGCACCCATACCATTTCATAAAAAACCAACGCAGCTGTGTTTCGAACACGGGTATTCGGGATTACGAACAGCGTCCGCAACCCCTTCTCCATGTCATCATCATTAGGACACATAAATATGAATTGTTGGGGAAATTTGAGACAATTGAAATAACATAAGACATAAGAATAGAAATATTGATCGGCGATCGACACCTATAAATGTATGTATCATGTAATTACAAGGAGGCGATTTACTCATTTTCCAGAATTACCTCTCTCCCATTTACTTCATCTTTCGGGTTGTCCCGTTGGAAATCCCGCATTATTACGAATATTGACCTTCGACGTTACTACCTGGGCAACACCTGGTCCTACACCACAAATGACGTGGTTATATACATTAGTAATTGTTTCATGTCTGTCTGTCTGTCTGTCTGCCAACCACATTGTCTGTCTGTCTGTCTGTCTGTCTGCCAACCACATTGTCTGTCTGTCTGTCTGTCTGTCTCATTCCATCCATCCATCCATCCATCCATCCATCCATCAATCTATCTATCTATCTATCTATCTATCTATATATATATATATATATATATATATATATATATATATATATATATATATATATATATATCTGTCTGTCTGTCTGTCTGTCTGTCTGTCTGTCTGTCTGTCTGTCTATCTGTCTGTCTGTCTGTCTACCAACTTACCTATCTATCTATCTATCCATCTATCCATTCATCCGTCCGTCCGTCTGTCTGTCTGTCTGCCAACCACATTGTCTGTCTGTCTGTCTTCCAACCAAATTGTCTGTCTGTTTGTCTGTCTGCCAACCACATTGTCTGGCTGTCTGTCTGTCTGTCTGTCTCTTTCCATCCATCCATCCATCCATCCATCCATCCATCCATCCATCCATCCATCTATCTATCTATCTATCTATCTATCTATCTATCTATCTATCTATCTGTCTGTCTGTCTGTCTGTCTGTCTGTCTGTCTGTCTGTCTGTCTGTCTGTCTGTCTGTCTGTCTGTCTACCAACTTACCTATCTATCTATCTATCCATCCGTCCGTCCGTCCGTCTGTCTGTCTGTCTGTCTGTCTGCCAACCACATTGTCTGTCTGTCTGTCTGTCTCTTTCCATCCATCCATCCATCCATCCATCCATCCATCCATCCATCCATCTATCTATCTATCTATCTATCTATCTATCTATCTATCTATCTATCTATCTATCTATCTATCTATCTATCTATCTATCTATCTGTCTGTCTGTCTGTCTATCTGTCTATCTACATGCCTATCTGTCTATTTGCCGGTCTGTCTGTCTGTCTGTCTGTCTGTCTGTCTGTCTTTTTTATTTATGTATTACATGTCCTCTGCATGATGTTGCGATCAACCCCAGGTTGATATACAATGTAATTTCACGTTCAGTAGTTTGCCATTGCTTGCTGAACGAGAAGTCACCGTAAAAGTCTAACTGACTGACCGGTGTGTGGGCTGAACTCACAGTCCCGCCCTCAGCCCACCGGAAGTTTATGCACAAGCGCATTAGATGATTCAGTGCCAAGCAAAAAGTAAATTTAAACCTAACAAAATTGAATGATGGAAAATGGGAAGTAGGGGTATGCCATAGTTATGACTTACAAATTGTTAATATGGTAGCAGACATGTTATATTATATATCAAATTAATGAATAAATCACTGAAAAACGAGAAGTAGGTTGTGAGCTTTACCAAAGCACGACTACAGAAAACAAAATGGACGTTGCGGCTAAAGCCTTTGTCAGCACAGAACAAACAAACAAAAATAGACTAATAAATACACGAAAGTATCAATTTCACTTATCTGTGTCCAAGCTTGAACGGCTATCCAAGGATGGAATAAAATGGATGTCGTGGTTAACGGGGTTAATTAAAGGAGGCTGCATTAGAAATCTACTGTATATAAGCCATTGGCAGATACGGGAAGTAGCTTGAGACAATTAATCATCCTATGGCACTTAATCAGTTAACCCTCACCCCTCCCCCAACTGTGGCCACTGGCGTTAATACGAGGGGGCTTCAAATGAAAACCGTAAACTTTTTTTTCGGGTGGGGGCGGGTGAATGCGCTCAGTGCAAGTATTCTGGCGCTGGTAAAGTGCTTGATTTCCTGTGGAAAAACCGACCCTGGGGTCACTACTCGGTGTGTTTCTGACTCGTTCGTGAACAGTCTTTCACAAAAGTCACGCCGTTTTGAAACTTCCTATTCCACTCATACACTTGCTGGACTGACAGGCATGCATCTCCATACCGTACCTTCATTCACCGGTGAATTTCTATAGGTTTCACCCCTTCACTGATCAAACAACGGATAACAGAACTCTGCTTCTCTTTGGTGCATGCCAAAAGTGGGGCGGCCATTCTTAAACTGTCCATATGACGTCACCATATTCGTCTGCACGGTTATGTCACATGATAAACATTCTTGACATTCTTAACAACAATATTGACAGGTTACAAGACAATGGTGTGGTTATTGTAATTTACATCACACTTTTAAAGCTTTCATGTGAATCCCCCACTGTATATGTATATCTGAGTGTTGTGTGTGTATGTTGATGGTGTGTGTGTATGTTGATGGTGTGTATGTATGTGTGTGTGTGCGCGCGCGCGCGCGCGTGCGCGGCGTTATATTTGTGTCTGGGTTTAGGTGGAAATGCCGCGACCACAGATATTTATGGCTGCTTTTTGGCAACTCTTATATCGATCGATATGTTGCCAAATATAAGTATTGCCGCGATATGACCATCTGTTGTGAAACGAAATTTTCCGGTTAAAAAATTCTAGGATTCCGGTAAAACCACTGCTGTTGTCAAGGAACGGTTTTGACAATCCCAAAACGTATATTATAATGAGATCATTGGTTATGTTTGATACGCCATTATTATCAACAACTTTATGCTACACATTTGGACATGTATATAGCTCACCGGCTCCGTGGTAAAGGTGTTACGGATACAATTAGTAATCCCGCATACCCGTGTTCGAAACACAGCTGCGAACGAATTGGCAGCAGACCGCCTTGCGTTGGTTTTGTATAATATGGTATGAGTGTCGGTAGTTCAGACAGCAATGGCAAACTAGTGAAAGTAAACTTGCCAAGAAATCACAAACAGCCAAAAAATGCTGGGGTTGACTGTGCCGTCCTGTAAAGGATATGCAACTAATTATATAGCTCATAGAGATGCATGCTTGCGTCAAATTTCCGGTGCGTTGTCTGTGGGGTAGGAAGTTCCATCTCTACACCCGTCAGTTGAACTTTAACCCTGACTTCTCGATCAGAAAGTAATCGCAAACTAAGTTGTTGCATATCGTTTACATGACGCAGCAGTCAACCCCAGCATTGTTTAGCTGTTCGTGATTCCTGGGTAATATTACGTTCAGTAGTTTGCCATTGCTTTCTAAACGACTGGCACACATACCAGTTCATTAAAAAAAAACACAACTGTATTTCGAACGCGGGTATGCGGGATTATGAACTGCGTCCGTAACCCCTTCGCCACGGAACCACTGAACGTATAAATTGCCATGAAATTCAAGCTGGGCTTGACCACAAAGTCCTGCAAAATATGTAATTTGCATATCCTTTACATGACGTCGCAATCAACCCCTGCATGTTTTGGCTGTTTGTTATTTCTTAGAAAGTTTGCGTTCAGTAGTTTGCCATTGCTTTCTGAACGACCTGTTCTCACATCATTGTATGAAAACCAGCGCAAGGCGGTCTGCTTCCAAATCGTCCGCAGCTGTGTTTCGAACGCGATCTGCGGTATTGTGAATTGCGTTCTTAACCACCTGCGCCACAGAGCCGACTATTTAGGGACAGTACGAACATGATGTTTTACGTTCGTTCGCTTTAAACTCCAGTGTAGTCCATACACGCGTTACTACTTCTAGTGCATTGAGC